>JABSTB010000202.1:0-64386 GCA_013756995.1 Neonectria neomacrospora
TTTTGAAGCTGTCGACAGTTCTTCGGAGGCTAGCGGCTGTCACGTGCCTTGTGTGGCCCGTGCGCTTCTCAGATCACCACCAAGACAGTTGACAGGCAATAATACACTTCGCATATTGCTGGCAGTATAGTAACTGGTACTATAGACCAAGTCTCTTCGTGGGAACTCATTTACCCCCTTTGGAGCAAACTGTCTTGATGCTTGGGATGAGAAGAGACTTTTCTTCATGACCATACGCTTGTTTTCGCTTACGAGTAAAGCGGCAGGGCATAAACTGAACACAACACTCAACTCAGTGAAGGGAACAACCAACTCAAATTTCACCAGGCACCTGCAAGTATGTTGATTACGCATTCAGTTCTACCATGGAAGTATTCGTAGTTCTCGGGTGAGGCATTACGACTTAGAATACAATCGTTATTTTCTTCAAATTATTCTCTTCGGTTTCGGTCTCATCCACTACGCACCTCACTTATCGAAGACGATGCTGCTCGCACCTTGCACCAGAACTACATTTTAACATCGGAAAATATGAAAGAAATTGAGCAATTTTCAACGGTACTAGTATCTCGATGGAAAATGGGTAGGCGTTAGGTTTTAACAGACAGAAAGACTTTGGCTAACATAGACAAAGCCTCCAGGGTAGTCGAGTTGTCGAGTTGTCGATTTGACTGGATCCCGGTTTCTGGTCGGTCAGTGGAACAGCGGGGTTTTGATTGGCCCGGAAATTCGTGGTGCCAGCGCCGAGGAAAGATCCCTGCCGCTCAGAAAAAAAGTTCCAACTGACATGCATGTGAGTTGAAGGAAATCAACAGCGCCGACAGCGAAAATCGGCAACACAGACTCAATCATGGCCATGGTTGACGTCTCACGGCAGAGGAGGTCGCTTCTCCAAGACGCGACTGTTTTGGAACACCTGCCATCAGAATTACTGGCCATTATCAAGGACCAGACCTCGACGAAGCTGCTTGATGCTGTTTCACTGGCTGCGCTCAGTCCGCCACTTACAGAGCGGATCTTCGTGCATTTTGAGCAGGTCTTTCCCGACCTCTGCGCGCGATGGATTCTCAACCCAGGAAACGAGCAACAACAGAAACGAATATACTCGGCGCTGGCAAGGCTATTGCCTTTCGCGCCTTACCTCTCAGCCTTCTTTGAGAGCCACTCTCAAGGCCAAACATCATCAACCAACTCACCTTCCTTACGCCTCCCACCTCCGAGGCTCGACCAGGACTCACCACCCAAAACTGAGGATGCCCTATTACAGAGCCTCTTGGTTGCCTGGAGACTCATCAGCTTCGACTCTCGCAACTTTTCTACCCTGACCTCTCCGGCGCTCTTGCAGGCCTTGTTCCACCATGAAAGCAGAGCCGTCCGGTACCTTGCTATCCGAGTTTTCACCCAGTTGCTCCATGGGTCAGACCGAAAACTTGAGTCTCTTATCCAAGAGCACGTTGGAAAGGATGAGGCCATTATTGGGGACTTTGATGGTAGATCGATTGACTATGGATTTCTATCCTTGCACGAACACGCTCGAGTAAAGTCCGTCATTGCTCTTCGCCAACAACTGCAGTCAGTGGAGGAGAACGATGCTAGCGAATCTCCATGTGTGCATTCTCTCACCCCGTACGTTGTCTCTTATGGCAATGTCATCTTGCCACGTCCTCTTGGACCTATTGGCGAGCCTTCGAACCTTGTCCTGACCCCCACAACGACGGGAAACCTGGAACGCTTGGCGACCATGCTCCGAGACCCCGATCCCATTCTTCTCCATGGCCTACCCGGTGTAGGAAAGACCGCCCTCGTCCACGAAATAGCTAAGCAGCTTGGCATGTACTCCAACATGGTAACCCTGCACTTGAACGAGCAGACCGATGCAAAGATGCTCATCGGCCTGTACTCCACAGACTCGAAGCCTGGAAGCTTCCAATGGCGCGCCGGTGTTTTGACGACTGCAGTGCGAGAGGGCAGATGGGTGCTAGTGGAGGATCTCGACCGTGCTCCGACTGAGGTCTTGAGTACGCTTCTCCCACTGATTGAGCGCAACGAACTTCTCATCCCTAGTCGAGGGGAGAGGATCAAGGCGGCTAGTAGCTTTCGACTTTTCGCCACTGTCAGAACCTCACGAGGGATGAACGGACGGGAAAACCTCCCTAGCCTTGTGGGAATTCGTTTCTGGCAATCCCTCTACACACAGCCGCTCGAACCATCAGAACTCAAGGATGTTGTGGTACAGACGTATCCCATTCTCAACAAGTATATCCCAGGAGTCCTGGCGGTGTACGATCGACTCTCTCGTCTTAGCAGAACACCGGGGTTGTTGGCCAGGGGCCGCAACATCATGGATCGCCAGATGACATTGAGGGACCTTCTGAAATGGTGTCGCCGGTTGCGAGAGTGTCTGCTTGCCACAGGCTCAACATCTGGAGACGAGCCTATTAGTGAGACTACCCGCGATTGGATGTTCATGGAGGCTGTTGATTGTTTCGTGGGAAGTTGTCCAGATCAGGAGCTTGGAAAGCAACTAATCTATGCGATCGCCGAAGAGATGCAACTCTCCAAAGATCGAGCAGAACATTACATCTCTGCCAATATACCCCCCTTGGAGGAGAGCGAGACCCAATTCAGCATCGGACGAGTGGTGTTGCGGAAAAAGAAGCTCTCCAACCGAGTTCAGAAATCGAAACGACCTTTCGCTAGTACAGCGCACGCCAAGAAGCTGCTGGAACAGATTGCCGTATCCGTGAAGCTAAACGAACCAGTGTTGCTTGTGGGAGAAACTGGTATTGGAAAGACCACCGTCGTGCAACAGCTGGCGGAATCGCTTGGACATAAGTTGATCGCCGTCAACCTTTCACAGCAGAGTGAGGTGGGGGACCTTCTCGGTGGCTTCAAGCCAGTCAATATGCGATCCTTGGCCGTCCCCTTGAAAGAAGAGTTCGAAGATCTCTTTGCAGCAACCGGGATATCCGCCTCCAAGAACCAGAAGTACCTCGAGCAGATCGGAAAGTCGTTCGCCAAGGGACAATGGTCGAGAGTGGCTAAGCTCTGGAAGGAAGCCCCGAAGATGTTCAACAAGATCGTGAAGGAGCTTGAACGAGTGCATGCCGAGCAAGCAGACACTAGGAACGGCGATGAGCAACCAACAAAGCGCCGGAAAACCCAATCCAAACTCCAAACTCTCCTCGATCTGCGGCCGCGATGGAACGTGTTCTCCCGTAGCCTCGAACAGTTCGACGTTCAAATATCGGGAGGTTCCGAAAGCTTTGCCTTTTCCTTCGTGGAGGGAAACATGATCAAGGCCGTCCGAAATGGCGACTGGGTGCTGTTGGACGAAATTAACCTGGCATCACCTGACACGTTGGAGAGCATCGCAGACCTCTTGACTGGGCCTGATGAGAGACCATCCATCTTGTTGTCAGAAACAGGAGAGATTGAGAAGATTGAGGCGCACCCCAACTTCCGTATCTTCGGAGCGATGAACCCTGCAACTGATATTGGAAAACGTGATCTACCGATTGGAATCAGGTCAAGATTTACCGAGCTCTATGTTTCCAGCCCAGACAAGGATCTCAAGGACCTCCTGAACATCATCAAAACCTACTTGGGAAGTAGCAGCAGCAAGAACGACCAAGCGGCAGACGATATTGCGCGTCTCTACTTGAACACCAAGCGACTGGCAGAGGAGAAGCGTCTGGTCGATGGCGCGAATGAAGTTCCCCATTTCAGTCTCCGAACTCTCACTCGAGTCCTGAGCTATGTCAACACGATCGCCCCTCTCTATGGCGTGCGGAGAGCTCTATACGAAGGTTTCTCAATGGGCTTCCTCACCCTCCTTGACCGGGATTCTGAGAAGATGCTTGTGCCCCTCATAACTCATCACCTATTCGAAAGGCATGGCAATTCCCAGTCAGTGCTATCTCAGGCACCTAAGCACCCCAATGATGGCAAGCAATATGTGCGATTCAAGAACAAGAACCGAGACCGGCAGTACTGGCTGTTCCAGGGAGAGGAGACCCCTATCGAGAGGGACGACTACATCATCACCCCCTATGTGGAACGCAACCTTCTCAACCTTGTGAGAGCAACATCAACCAGACGCTTCCCTGTTCTTATCCAAGGCCCGACCTCAGCAGGAAAGACTAGTATGATCGAGTATCTGGCAAACTTCACGGGGAACAAGTTTGTGCGTATCAACAACCATGAACACACTGATCTCCAAGAGTACCTCGGCACCTACGTTTCTGGATCAGACGGCAAACTACGTTTTCAGGAAGGTATCCTCGTGCAAGCCATGCGAAAGGGCCACTGGATCGTCCTCGATGAACTCAATCTGGCACCGACAGACGTTTTAGAGGCCCTGAACCGACTTTTGGACGACAACCGAGAACTTTTGATCCCAGAAACCCAAGAAGTCGTCAGACCACATGAAAACTTCATCCTTTTCGCAACACAGAACCCTGCTGGTCTCTACGGCGGCAGAAAGGTGCTTTCAAGGGCCTTCCGAAACAGATTCCTCGAATTGCACTTCGATGACATCCCCGAAGACGAGTTGGAGTTTATTCTCCAACAGCGAAGTCGCAACACCTCACCTTCTGACTGTAGGCGTATCGTGACAGTCTACAAAGAACTTTCCCGCCTCCGTCAAACGAGCAGAGTGTTTGAACAAAAGGACAGTTTTGCCACCCTTCGAGATCTGTTCCGATGGGCTCTACGCGAAGCCGATACACGGGAAGAAATTGCTGCGCATGGATTCATGTTGCTCGCAGAAAGAGTTCGAGATGAGGAAGAACGTATCGCTGTCAAGGAGGTCATTGAGAAGGTGTTCAAGGTTCAAATTGACCCACGAGATATGTACTCCGCAGATACCGCACTGGAACTCAAGCATCTCAGCAAACAAGAGAACAGTCAAGGCGTGGTTTGGACTCATGCCATGCGACGTCTTTACGTACTCGTGGCTCGAGCTTTGCGCAACAACGAACCCGTTCTCCTCGTTGGAGAAACCGGTTGTGGAAAAACCACCGTCTGTCAATTGCTCGCCGAGGCGTTGCAGAAGGAGCTCCACATTGTGAATGCCCACCAGAACACAGAGACGGGAGATCTTATTGGTTCTCAAAGACCTGTCCGTAACCGAACAGCAATTGCTGAGGCGCTGGATACGGACCTAAAGGCGGTTTTGCAGCCGCTGGGCCTAGAAACAGCTGGCTCCTTTGAGGACAGGCTCGAGCGATATAAAGCTCTCGAGCAATCAGTTATCGACAAGATCCCGGAGCAGATTCGAGAAAGGATAGCATCGAACGAGACTAGAAGCAAGGCTTTGTTTGAGTGGGCAGATGGCAGTCTCGTGGAAGCAATGAGAGAAGGTCATTTCTTCCTGCTTGATGAAATCTCTCTTGCAGACGATTCGGTTCTCGAGAGATTGAATTCGGTTCTGGAGCCTCAGAGAACTCTCTTGCTAGCCGAGAAGGGAGTTGACAACTCTTTTGTTGTCGGAGCGAGCGGGTTCCAGTTCTTCGCTACTATGAATCCTGGTGGCGACTTTGGAAAGAAGGAGCTGTCGCCTGCGTTGCGAAATCGATTCACCGAAATTTGGGTGCCGCCGTTGTCGGGAACTGACGATATCTATGACATCGTCCGGACCAAGCTCGTGGGTAATTCGAAGAAGTTGGTGGACGTCATTGTCGAGTTCGCAGCGTGGTTTGGAGAGACTTTCAGGTCAATGGCCACGACTCCTTTCTCTATCCGAGAGATCCTGGTTTGGGTCCAGTTCATCAACAATTTCCAGTCGGAAGACTCAGTCATTTCGTTGGTACACGGTGCTTCCACGATCTTCATCGACAGCATTGGCGCAAACCCTTCAGCCATTCTTGCTACGGATCCAAAGTCAATAAACGAGCAAAGACTCAAGTGCATCACGAAGTTGGGCGAACTCATTGGAAAGGACGTGTCTTCGGTGTACCAGACACACCCTGAGTTAGTGATGGATGAAAAGTCTCTCACCATTGGGTATTTCAGCATCCCGCGCGACTCAACTGGCGTGGCCGATCCGGGGTTTGCTTTCCATGCTCCTACTACGCGCCTCAATGCCATGAGAGTACTTCGAGCATTGCAGATGCAGAAGCCAATTCTTCTCGAAGGAAGCCCCGGTGTGGGAAAAACCACCTTGGTTGCAGCTCTTTCGCAAGCATGTGGCCGACCGCTGACGAGGATCAATCTGTCAGATCAGACTGACCTGATGGATCTCTTTGGTACTGATGTGCCAGTGGAAGGTGCTGAAGCTGGAAACTTCGCCTGGAGAGATGCTCCATTCCTTCAAGCCATGCAGAAGGGTGAATGGGTTCTCCTGGATGAAATGAATCTTGCTTCCCAGTCTGTACTCGAGGGTTTGAACGCGTGCCTGGATCATCGTGGCGAGGTTTACGTCTCGGAACTGGACCAAGTCTTCAAGCGCCATCCCGATTTCCGACTTTTCGCTGCACAGAACCCCCACCACCAAGGAGGCGGTCGCAAGGGATTACCAAGCTCCTTTGTCAATCGCTTCATCGTCGTCTACGCAGATGTGTTTTCGGAGGATGATCTGAGACTGATTGCCGCGCACAACTACCCCAAGATCCCAATCGAAGTGATCAACCAGTTGATCCAGTTTATTTCCCAGCTTGAGCATCAGCTTGTGGTTGAGAAATCCTTCGGTATACAAGGCAGTCCTTGGGAGTTCAATCTTCGTGACGTCCTCCGGTGGTTGAAACTTCTTAACTCGTCCGACCCGCTTCTCCAAACCGCGCAAGCAGATGATTTCCTCGACATTATCGTCAGGCAACGGTTCCGGTCCGAGAGGGATCGAGATGAAGTAGACAAACTCTTCGGTCTCGTCTCGGGCTCGTTACCTCAACGCCACAGCCTCTACCACGACATCAACTCGGCGTCCAGCCAGGTGGGCCTCGCCCTACTCAACAGGCATCTTAACTCGCAACCGGAGCGACTCCCCAACATTGACATTGTACCAAGACTTCCTGAGCTGGAGTCACTCATGATATGCGTTAAGCAAAACATCCCATGCATCCTAAGCAGTCCCTCAGGATATGGCAAGTCTGTTCTTCTTGAGCACGTCGCCGCCTTGGCCGGCAAGTCCCTCGTTGTTTTCCCCATGAACGCAGACATCGACACCATGGATCTTGTTGGTGGGTTTGAACAGGCCGACCCTCTGCGAGAGGTCAATGCCGCTCTTCGAAGCTTGCACGATGATTTGCAGAATTCCATCATGTCTGTGGTGCCAGGCGAGGTTCCCACAGAAGCCCTGGAGCTTCTTCACTTGCTGGATGGATTTTCTGGTGATGTGAATGCCTTTTCAACTATCGCTTCTTGCGTCGAGTCTCTTCTTACACGCATTCCCGCGGAATCTGAGGTAGCGACGTCGCTTTCGAAGACTCTTGTCCTTCTTCAAGGCCCACTGGTCTTAGACAACCCTCGTTTTGAATGGTTGGACGGAGTCATCGTCAAAGCTCTCCAGATGGGACAGTGGCTGGTCCTCGACAATGCCAACATGTGCAATGCTTCAGTCTTGGACAGACTGAACTCTCTCCTCGAACCCAATGGGTTTCTGAGTATTAACGAGCACTGTGGCCCCGGCGGTGAGCCTAGAATTGTCACGCCCCATCCCGAGTTCCGAATCTTCTTGACAATGGATGCTCGATACGGCGAGCTATCGCGCGCAATGAGAAACCGTGCCGTTGAGATTCACATCCACAACGAACCCCCGGAAGCCGAGCACTGTTTCGACAGGGTGGCAGGTATCGAGAGCAGCCTGCAACGTTACAACACGTCTCAGCAGATATCGGAATCTGTTTCTGGAGAGACTGGATCCCTTGATGCGACCCAAATTGCTCTTGAAGCCCTGTCCATTGCCGACGTGTCCCTTCTACCCCGTTACGCAAACAACCTTCCTGGCAAAGGTGCTGAGAAGCCTGAATTCTCGCAAAGTTTGGAACAGTTGCTCAAGTTCCTTCATTCTGTCAACGGCTCAAGCGGTGTTACTGCCATTTCCCACTTGTATTCCTCTCTCCCCGAATCCTATTCCCCTGGACTATCAAACGCTCAGGTAAGCCTAGGATGATCCTTACATCAAGAGATATGACTAATTCAATCACAGCCGATTAATCCCCTCATCAATTATCCGGTCGCTCAATTATTGCCAGTCCAGAACCAAGAAAAGTGGCTTGCTGCGTGCCTTGAGTTTCATCGCGATCTCTTCCAACTTCAAGCAACCTTGGAAGATCATCACCGCAAAGCTCAAGCGAACAAACTGAACTCTTTGAGCCGACTCGAGAGATCTTTAATCAGTGATCGAGTCGCCGCCGTGTCAAAAGATTCAACTGTCAAGCTTGCCTCGTTCCTGGCATCTACTATCAACGCAATGCGGGAATGGCTTGGGTTTAACTTCGAGTCGTTTGACTCATGGAAGGTAAGTCTTTGGTTTGGCCATGCTATGACAATATACTGACACGCTTCAGGAACGAGTTCGGATTCTTCGAGCTATGGCACTCTACATTGAGCGAACGATCAAGCTGTCTTCGGAGATGGACTTTGACGAGGCCAAGTTCCAAGCTCACCTTGCACAGGGCGCAAATCTTCTGCAGAAGCATCTCGATGCATCACTTGGAAGCCACGAGCGCGACTTCGTAACTCATCTCATGGACAGGTTGAACCAGGACTTCACGAGCGGCTTCAAGTTATCGACGGGCCTGAGCATGGAGATACTGTGGCAAATATTCCGACCAACCCCAGTGCCCACCAAAACGATTCTGGATCGATCTACAGAGCTTGAGAAGCTTGGAGCCAGATTTGATGCACTCAGATGGAAGGCGGGAGCATCCATCCCTGATCTGTCAAAGGCGATGGTTACCCTTGAGAAGGCGTCAGGCATTCTCAGAGGTGACGTTGCCAATGCCGATGAACTTCTGAAGGACCTCACCTCTGGGATCGAGTCTTTGGAAGCCCGAATAGGAACGGAAGGAGTCGAGTTGAAACCGTTCCTCGCCTCACAGTTTGAGACACTGCGTCAAGTCTCAATGCTTACTTCATTGACCAGCGACTCTAGTCCTGACTCGCTCAGCCAGGAGCTGACGGTGTTATCTAATGTTCCAGCAAGGGCTGGAATGATGCTTTCCAGCTCAAGTCAACAGGCGGCCCTTTTGCAGTCTGTTGAAAACTTGGTTTATCAGAACCAATTTTGCTGGGATGGAAAATTCTCAACCTCTTTCTGGTCCAAGCTGGAGACGCTGGGGTCCGTTAGTTTGAACTCACTGGCCTTGCTCGAGGCTGAACTGCCAGTCATTGTGCGACAACTTGCTAGCCTCACGTCAAACCTCACTGTCGATCCAGTTTCCAGACTGAACCAAGTTCTTTGGAAGCTGGTGCTCGAGGTATTCAACGCCCATGGGGAACAACTCCGAGATGCTGCCACCGCCGCTATGGAGCAATTGTCTCAAGGCCCCGTCGATCTGTCTTCCAATTCACCCACCTTCAGTGATATTCTGGGCGGCATCGAAGCCGAGCATTTCCGACAAGTAACCGTTGAGCACCTCATTCCAGTTATCAAGGCTCTGGCTGCCGCGCAACGGGCACCTGGTCAACAGGCCTATCTATCTGCATTCGCCTGGATTCACTTTAGCATTGGAACTGTGAAACTTTATGTGCCGGACCGCGTCTTTGATCCACAAAGTCGACCCAAGATGGAGCGAGAATTCTTCGAAGAGATGTATGATCTTCTCAACAATCACATCATTGGCCTACGAGCTTTCGAGAAGCAGTTCACGGGTCAAGACACCAGCGAGCGCATCAAAATTCACGAACAAGAGGCGGCAGATTTAGGACCTTTACCAAAGGAGGTCCAGCCAATCTACAGACCAGAGCAGTCAGAACTTAGTCGACTACATGCTGAGTTTTCTAACGTCCTCAAGGCTGTCACCGGGCCTAGTTTGTCATCAGCTCTCCAATTCGTCGAGTCTGACCCAGCACGAGTTGCTGAGGAACTTAAGCTCGTGAAGGAAAACATTCTTCGACTTTTGGATCGACTGTCTGCTCGATTCGAAGCTTATCAAGACATGACGCGACCAACTTCAAACCTTCTGCGATGTGTCTTGGTTGGCCTCTCATTGTGCGATGCAACCGCAGCAGCCAAGCTTCCTTCTGCTTCTGAAGAACTCCTTCAAGTAACGCCGTTTCTTGGAGGAACTATGTGGGATCAAACCACTGGAGTCTTTTCGGGAAGAAGCTTTGAGTTCTTGACCTACATGGGTGCAGTTGTCGCCATTGAAGGCATCGACAATGTCACCCCCAGAGCCCGTGAGTTGGTCTTCGAATGTTTCCACAACTTCTATGACGAGTGGACCAAGAGGCTCGAGACGGACCGCAAAGAAGAGGCTGCCAAAGGCAGTCTGTATCGATTCCGAGGTAGCTTTGAAGACGAGGAAGAGCTTGACGCGGACGAATTCAATGAGCTTTTCCCCAGCTATGATGACGACGAAGCCAACAACAGCACGCCTGTCAACAAACGAGACGAGGTTCGTGACCAGTCTCTCCGGGTGGCAGAACTTCACAAGGGAATCTTCCTCGATCCAAAGGAGCCAACGACATCCCTTGAAGATTTATGTCGGGTTGTGGGACACCGAGTTAGCAACGAAACTTCGGGTCATCCCAACGTGGATCGTGACCTAACCAGCAAGATGCTAGCCAGTACTCTACTTTTGGCTAGCGACAAGATCGACTCGCTCAACTCATCCACTGTTGATAAGTCATACAACATCTACACAGACGCGCATGTTGCTGAGGCGCGTCAACTGGTTGCTCTGGTTCACAAGATCAAGGCTAGATTCCGCGAACTCCAACTTGTCGACGAGATTGGACACATGCAACCTTTGGCCGATGTTTTGGAGGCTTGTGATAAGCTTCTTGAGCTCATCCATACCGAGCCCCTGGTCAAGATTTTACCGAAGGTGGAATACCTCCACGGCCATGTTTACGAGTGGCAATTCGGAGGCTGGGCCAGCCGCGTGCACACGGCTCTTGAACTCCACAACGCCCTGACTGACACAATCATCCGTTGGCGACGATTGGAACTCTCAACCTGGGCTAACCTCTTTGACATGGAGCAAAAGAAGTGTCAAGACGATGCCTACTCCTGGTGGTTTGTTGCCTATCAGGTGGTCATCGCCGTTCCTCTGTCTATGGTGGATTCTGCCGAGGAATTGAAGACTTACGCTGTCTCTCTTATTGAGAACCTGGTGGTGTATTTCTCCACTTCCATTATTGGCCAGTTCAAGGCTCGCCTAGCTTTGCTCAGACAGCTTCATAACCAACTGCAGCATCTGGTCATGGATTATCCCTTGTTGGATGTCGTTTTGACCTCCTTGGTCAACTTCATTCTTTACTACTCACGATACGAAAAAACCATGGATGAGGCAATTCAAAAGGGCCGCCTTCCCATCGAGAAGAAAATGAAGGATGTCCTGCTCATGGCGAGTTGGAAGGATACAAACATCAATGCTCTTCGAGAAAGCGCCCGCAAGTCTCACCAGAAACTCTTCCGCATCGTCAGAAAGTTCCGCGGCGTTCTGGGCCAAGAAGCAAAGCAAATTATTGAGCAAGGTCTCCCGGATGCAGATATTCGACGCGAGTTACAGTCACCGGAGAAGCATGTTACTGCTGATGTTCCCCTTGGGGCTTTCTCTCGCTTGAACGACACTATGCCAGGATGGATAGACAACCACCGACGACTTCGCAATGTCTCGAAAACTGTCTCGGTCATGCGAAGAGTTTCTGATTCGCCAGAAATGACTAGCGCGGTTCCGCAAGCCGTGGATGACTTCATCTCAAGCCTGAATGAGTCGATGGCTGAGCTTCGAAAAGAGACCCCATCTTTCTTGACCGACGACAACAAGGACGAAATCAAGCACCTGAAAACAAGAAAGCGGAAGCTGTTCGCAGATACTTTGCGCGATCTCCGACAGATGGGCTTGAGGTACAACCTCGGACAAGACAGACTTGCTGAGCAAGATTCACTGTCGATCATTCTCGCGTCGGTCCAACCGGTTGAACTCCCTGGAAGCAAGGCGATGGAAGCAGTCGACTATTACTTCCACAAGATTCTCGACCTTGCTCCAAAGGCAAGGACCGCCTCCCGAGAACACTCTGAGGATCTTACAGGTGCAGAGGTTGGGCGAAGTCTTGGGTTTGTGGAGGGCATGCTTCATCTCCTTCTGACTCAGAGGAACTCGATCTCATCGGCTGCCGTGTCACTGTCATTACTCCAGAAGTCTACCAGCCAGTTTCAAAGCCTTGGAAAATTCGAGGACAACGGCGCCCTGATCCGAAAGAAGACTCGTTCTGACTGGGACCGCCTTCTTCCCTGGCTGATTCAGATACTCAAACTCGCTAGCCGTCTTATTCAGATCCATGAAAAGTTCGGGGAAACGAGGCACGCCTCGATTCTAGATCAGCTCAATTCCTGGTCTGGTCGATTCCAAACACTCCAGACCACCTATCACGCCCTCAGCCAATTGCCCGAAGGCCTGGCCTCGGAGGGGGCAGTGAAGCTAGAGACAGACTTCTCTAGTGAGCTGGAGAGTTTCCGGAACACCATCGACAAGTTGATTCTTGAGCAGCCGAACCTTGGTTTTGTTCTTCAACAAGTGCGTGGCTGGTTAGATATCACAGTGCACGATCTTGATGCCCACATATCTGAAGTGGAGCTGTCAACCTTTGCCAATGCCGTTTCGACACTGTGCGACAAGGTACTCGTGGCTGTCGAGGGAGCACGGAAGACAGCGAACGAGATCCCTAGAAAGGAGGATGATCCTGGATGGCTCACAAAGCATAGTGACGGATTCCTGTCTCTGATCAAGAAACTCCACATCAACGAAGTCGAGAAGAGCACTACGCGCTGTATCGACATGTTGAGGCAGATTGATTTGGAGCAACCACACCTAAGCCAAGCAGCCATGGGCTTGATGGCTGTCGCAACTCCCATCATGGCCGAGTTCTTTGCCTTGTGTCAACAATCTATTGCGCAATTTGTCAACATCCATGGCGCACTGGCGCACATGGCATATAATATGACCAAATCGTTCACCCAGATTGCTACCCAAGGGTTCTGTACGCCTCAAGAAAAGTCTGACGAAACATCTGGGGAGTCAGGCAATGTGGAATCGGGAACTGGTCTTGGAGATGGAGTAGGTGCCGAAGACATCAGCAAGGACATTCAGCCAGACGAAGACCTCTCTGAGTTAGCCCAGGAAGCCAATAAAGAGGAGAATACCGAGATGGAAGACGAAAAGGATGCTGTGGATATGGCAGACCAAGAGATGGAGGGTGATATGGCCAGCGTTGATGGGGCTGACGATGAGGAGGAAGGATCTAAGAACGGAGACGAAGAGGAGGAGAATGACGACATCGATGAGGAAGCAGGGGATGTTGATGATTTGGATCCTACTGCCGTCGACGAGAAGATGTGGGACGGAGAGGACGAGGAGAAGGCGGAGAAAGATCAGCAAGGAGATAAGGCCAAGGGCGGGAAGAAGGACGACGAGCAGCTGGCAGACGACGATGCGAAGAAACAAGACGGTGAAGAAGATCCAGACATGGAAGACGCGGGCGAGCAGGAAGAGGAAGAGGTCGATGCAGAGGAAGAAGACGTCAAAGCGCAGGACGAAATGAACCGACAGGAGCAAACCGCTGAGGAGAACGACACATTGGCCCTTCCTGAGGAGATGGACCTGGATCTCGGTGACGAGCATGAATCAGGTTCAGACAGCGATGACCTAGACGCGCTGTCGGACATTGAAGAGGAGAAGCAGGAGACTGAGGATCAGGAGATGGGAGAAAATAAGGACGACGAGTCTGACGATGCTGAAGCCCAGGCACAACTGCAGGAAGAAGCTAAGGAGGATGAGCCCGAGGGCGATGAAGAAGATGATGAAAAGGCCGAGGAGAAGACGGGCGCCAACGATGAAGTCCAGGACGAACCCCGGGACGAGGAGGAAGAGAAACCTGACGAATCTGAAGAGCAAACTGACCAGACTCAACCGCCTCAAGACAACGCCACTGCCGATACGGAGAACGCTGCGCCAAGCGATGTCAAGAGCTCTGGCCAAGAGCAAAACGCCGAGTCCATGGATCTTGACGAAAAGTTCCAAAGCAACGCAGCTCAGCAAGAAGACGGTGAGATTGGCGACGGAGCTGCGGACCAAGACACAAGCACGGGCAACAAGGGAACCATGTCTCGATCGAAGGAGACGGTGGAAAAGGCCGAGCAAGAACAAGACAGCACGGACTCGGCACGCAGTGACCCATTTAAGAAGCTTGGCGACGCCCTGGAACGATGGCACCGACAGCAGGAGGACATCAAGAGCGCCGATCCCACGGACGACCAGCAAGATCCGCAGCAAGATCCGGAGGCAGACCAAAGCCGACGGGAATTCCAGCACCTTCAAGACGACAACACGGCGGCAGACACACAAGCCATGGGAACGGCAGACGATGATCAAGTTCAACCCATCGATGAGTCGATGGCCATTGATGAGGAGAAGCAAGACCCTTCTAGCCGTCTGATGGATGAAGACAAGGATGAGGAGGCTGAGCAGGAGGCCGACAAGATGGACGTTAATGACCCAACGGAAGCGCCTGATGCGAACAACAAAGATGATGACAAGGATCAAGATGATACCCGATCAGGTGTGAAGACACGGCAGGGCAACTACAACCGCGAATCCACTCCTTCAGAACAAGAAGCGCAGATGGCGGAAGAGGACGACGAGGATCAGATCCAGGAGACGTCGACGCAGCTCTCAACAACACACATATGGGACGAGCAGCGGCCTCTTCGGGATTTCGGCGAGTCGATGCAGCAATGGTCAGAATTTCAGACCAAGACTCACTCGCTGTCGCTGGCTCTGACATCCCAACTTCGCCTGATCCTGACGCCATCGCAATCAACAAAGCTCTCCGGAGCGTTCCGAACTGGCAAGCGACTCAACATCAAGCGCATCATCCCGTACATTGCATCGAGCTACAAGCGGGACAAGATCTGGATGCGACGAGCCATCCCCACGAAGCGCACGTACCAAATTCTGCTTTGCGTGGACGACAGCAAGAGCATGGGGGAGTCATCCTCAGGCAAGCTGGCGATGGAGTCCTTGGTGATGGTGTCGCGATCACTGACGATGTTGGAGGCGGGCCAGGTGGGCGTGATGGGCTTCGGCGCGGACGTCTTCACGGCTCACGCTTTGACAGATCCGTTTGCGTCTGACGCAGGTGCCAAGGTGCTCCAGAAGTTCAGCTTTGCACAGGACCGGACGGATATTGCACTTCTCATCCGGCAGACGATGGAGACGTTCCGGACAGCGCGTCAACAGGGCAGTGGAGGGTCGGATCTGTGGCAGCTGGCGCTGATCCTCTCTGACGGCCTGACGCCGTCCTCGGCACACGAGGCGATCCGTCGGCAGCTGCGTGAGGCGATGGAGGAGCGGGTGATGATTGTGTTCATCATCATGGACGACACGGAAAAGAAGAAGGGAGACAGCGTGTTGGAGTTGAAGGAGGCCAAGTTTGTGCGGGATGGAGGGGAGAGCCGGGTGGTGATTGAGCGGTACCTGGACACGTTCCCGTTCCAGTACTATCTGATTGTGCACCATCTGGATGAGTTGCCGAGTGCGCTTGCAGGACTCTTGCGGACATGGTTCGCTGAGGTTAATGCTTGAGAGAGAGAGTTGTGAGGTGGTTGCTGTTGCTGTGTTTAGTGATGCATATCAAGTGGATGGAGTTGGGGTTTCTTGTTACTTGTTTTACACGATTTGCATTTTTGCATTGCGAAGGAAATGCACGTTTAGATGGACGGATCGCTATAGAGAGAGAGAGAGAGAGAGAGAGAGAGAGAGACTACTGCTGTTTGCACATAAAAGTTATAGAATTGAACGAGTTCCCTTCCATGCCCCCTCTGATGACCGACTGCCTTAATGCTCCGGAGCTACATATTAATGTCCCCCGTCTCAGCGATAAACCCCCGCTAATGTCCCCCTGCCAGGCACCCCGCTTCCGCTGCCCCGCGATGACGGAGGACTAACAACTTGGTATCCGTAGATTAATCCATAATAAATCAACCCCCGCCACTTTCCGCTGTCTCGACCTCAACGCCGCTCCCTCGGTCATGTCTTGATGCGCGACAGATTGATACTACTAAATAACATTGCTTATTCACCCTCCCTTGGATGCCGCTGACTACCTAGTTTTCTTTATTGTCCCCGGCGATGCAGGTGTCTTCTTCCTCGAGAGCCCTCACCGCCTGTCGACGTGGCCTTCAGCTTGATCTCGTGGTCCCTGTTCTTAGTGCTGGGGTTGCCCGTCCTCGTCCGTCTCGCCGTCACCACCACCACCATCTACAGCGTTCTCTTCCTCGGCTCCCTGCCGCTTGCAAGAACTCCATCCTCACGAGGCCGTATCCTGAGAGCTCGCAGCTTCGCACCATGTCATCCTCCGCCCCGACCCAGTTGCGGTTCAGTGAGTCGCTCACCCACTGCCTTTGTTCGTTGCATGGCATGTTTGCTGACCAGAGACTATAGAAAACCCGGCGATTTTGTATGTGCTTGGCCAAGCCCAGCGGGAGACACTATCCTCATGAGACTTTTAACACGAATGGGAATCTAACATGTGTCCGAACTCAGTGTTTGCGACATCCAGGACAGGTTCCGCACCGCCATCCACGAGTTTGACAAGATGTACGGATAAACGCCCGTCTTCCTCAACACCAACACACCAACCATCACCACAAAAGCCCACTGCTAACCCGCACACGTGCCCCCAACCCAGCGTC
This sequence comes from Neonectria neomacrospora, assembly GCA_013756995.1. NCBI lineage: Eukaryota > Fungi > Ascomycota > Sordariomycetes > Hypocreales > Nectriaceae > Neonectria > Neonectria neomacrospora. The sequence continues at coordinate 16,862 of JABSTB010000202.1, forward strand.
ACCACCACCAAGAAGCTCCTCCTCTTCGCCAAGCCGCTCTCCATCCCCGTCATAACCACCACGCAGACGTCCGCCAAACTCGGCCCAACCGTCCCGGCCCTCGCAGAGCTCCTCCCTTCACCTCCACACGACAAGACGCGCTTCTCCATGCTCATCCCGCCCGTCGCCGCCGCCCTTCCCGCGCCCTCCCAGATCGCCCTTGTCGGCATTGAGTCTCACATCTGCATCACCCAGACCGCCCTCGATCTGCGCGACGCCGGCCATAGCGTCTACGTTATCGCTGATGCTGTGTCTTCCTGCAATCCTGGCGAGGTCGGCGTCGCTCTGGATAGGCTGCGGTCCGAGCCCGGAATCACCGTCACCTCCAGCGAAAGTTGGATGTACGAGTGCGTTGGTGATGCTGCGCACCCGGGCTTCAAGAGTCTCATCAACGTCGTCAAGGCATCCGCGACCGATACTCAGAAGGTCTGGCAGTCGTTGGCCCCTGGCCCCAAGATTTGAGACTCGACTAGATCAACATGCAAATCATAGGAAAAGCAAGCACAGCATTAATAGTCACTAATAACACGTCATCTAAAGAAGTCGATCTTATAATGGTTTTTTTTCTTGGTGGCTGATGCGGCCCCTTTTTCTGACGAGTCATTCATTACACCCACTGCCGTGACTACACATTATCCTCCCTTCCTTGACTGTGCGTTCAATGTGAATTTCCTCCTCTACTATTTCTAGTCGAAAACATGCCTTGTGCGAGGACACTGGCAGAGTTTACAATGGGGTCCAAAAACAAGACATGGATGCACACCACACAAACAGCCCAACCAAACCCGTCATATCGCTGTTGTATGTCACTCCATGTCACTTCATGTCACTCCATGCCTGTGGTAGCCCCCTTGGGCTTCGCCGGCGGTGTCATCCAGGAGAAGGCCGATGCAATGCCAACGGGGTTGGCGGATCGGGGCAGCGCGTTCGCGTTGCGTGCTTCCCGGTTTGCGAGAGGCTGCGGCTGCGGCTGCGGCTGCGGCTGCGACTGTAGCGTTGGTTGCGGCTGCAATTGCGATTGCGATCTCGGTTCCCCGCCGATGCTTGCCACCCGCTTCGTATCCCATCGATTGCCGCCGCTCATGCCGTTTTCACCGAGGTTTGACTGGCTCTTGCGTCGACCATCGCTAGATGACTTTGACGATGGAGCGGGCTCGTAAGAGGTACCAGTTCTAGCAGATGTCGAGCCCGATTTCTGGGGCTTCAAGACCTTCATGGTGCGACTGCCACGGCCTGCCGGCTGGTATCCGCTCAGCGGTCTGCCCTCTCGCGGGCCGTCAGCCCCGTTGCTTGCCCCCTGACGCCACGATCCCCATATGCCAGCGGAAGACCCTCGGCGAGGCTCCGAAGATGACGAGCCGACCTGTCCCTCCTTGCTGCCGGACTCGGAGCCATTGGCGTCTCTGCCAGGCCTTTCGCCCTCCCCACCTGCATCGGACAGGCTGCTGCTGGGCTCAAGACCCTTGCTAGGCACTGCCTGAGAAGCCATAGGAGACACGTTACTATGGGGCTCAACTTCGTGCTGAGCGTTGGATCCCGAGTCAGAAATGGTTTCCTGAACCGACGCCTGGCCTGCCTCGCCCAGGACGAACGGCGTAGCGTTGGCGTTCAGTTTGTGCTTCTCAGGGATCATATTGGTTGTGCAAAGGTTTCGGAAGACGGCGTCATCTTCGGGGCGCACAAAAGGTACCTGAAGCCGTTCTCGTTCGTCACCGTAAAGGGTCATTGTGTTCTGCGAGAAGAGGACGTCTGCTGAGTGCGCCCTCAGTGCATCGCTGCCAAGAAAGATCCCAATCGCTTTCCGCTCTGTGCTTTGGGATACCTGCTCCGTCCCAAAGACCTCGAAGAAGACCGTGATGGAGGGGACCGGCCCCTTGGGACTTCCAGACCGACTTCCGTGATGGGTGATGACAGCCTCGGCGAAGTAGACATTCAGCCTGATGCGGTACACCCCGTCGGCATCGCGCTGAACTTCATCCAGAAGCTCCAGTTCCTTGAGAAGACAATAGTCCACGGTGGACTTCTGAGACCCAGAACAGACGTCAGCGTAGAGGAGGGTGCCATGTGCGAAATTGGTTGTCAGCCAGCACCGCACTATCGAGGGTACTGTTCCAAGCACGAAGAAGGAAGGAGGGGGCTCTGGGATGTCGAACGAATCATCGTCATCATCTCCAACCGCAAAGTTGTTATCCAGGCCCAAGCTGCTGGCTCGGCCAGATGCAACGGAGTGGTGGGAGTGTACCGAATGTCCAGCGGAACTGTGTCTCCCATCCGACTTGTGGGAGAGCGAGCGCTCCATCATGAGACCGCTCCCAGGACGAACGGGACCAAAATCGCCAGAATGACGACTACTTTGGCCACCCCAGTTGGATCCGTGCAAGGCGCTCTCATCGAAGCGGACGCTATTGGCTCGCGACGCGGCTCCTCGACGAACTGGCTCCTCTTCCGCGGGGCCTAGATGAAGGGAGCCCAGAAGTTGCTCACCCTGCTCATCCAAGTCATCAAACACGTCAGCGTGGGGCATTTGAATCGGACCTGGAGAACCATGGTTAGAGTCATTCTATAGCTTCGGGTCGGGAAGGGACGCCTTGCAACGTACCTTGCTGGGGAGTGCCGCCCAGGACGCCGGGGAATGGAGAGTTCCAAACCGACTTCAGCGCTGCGTCGTCCGCCTGTCGCTTCTCCAATCGCAAAAGACGCTCTGCATGGTTGCTCTGCGCATATTGAACTTGCTTCAATTCCATCTGTAGGTTGTACAGGTCCTCGCGAGTGGTAGGAAACCGTGGATCCATCCCCAGTGAGTTTGAGAGGACGAAACTGCCGGTGAAATGTGGTCGAGACAATCGCACGGAGAAAGATGGTGCATGAGTTGGCAGACAAGAAGTTGGATGACGCAGGGGTCCGAAGGATCAAGGATTGGGAGTAGCGACGAGAGGGGGTCGCTTCTAAAGGGCGAACGGTCGAGGAGTGGTGATTGTTCGCAGCACCTCATGGGACCACTGGCTGGGCGCAGGTTCTGTTCTCTCGGCAAGGTTGTTGGCTCTTCCGACCTCGATCCCCAGATATCAGTTCACGAGGTCCACCTCCCCCGCCACATCGCCTGGCAAAGACCACGAGGTCCCTTGTCGACGAGGGGTCGATCAGGAAGGAATCGCTCGCTTGTTACGGTAGCCGGATCGAGTTGTTATTACTGAATAAGGCGGCAGCTTGCGTGATGGCGCTGTGGGAAACTGAGGGCGTCGAAGCAAATCGATACAACTCCGAGATCGTGAATTCGGGAACGGCGCTCGTTGTAGTCCTCGGATTTGGTGGTGTAGATGGGCAACGGCCAAGTCGGTACAGAGGTCGTCTAGGAAGGTGGTAGACGAAGGAAGAGGATCGAAAGAGGCTAAAAAGCTGGCGAGGCAGAAGCTGGCTTGGTATTCGTGGGTTGGTGTCGAGGAAAGGGGGTTTCAACGTTATTGTCTAGGTGGGTTGCGAGGGACAGATGGCGGGTTCACCAGGCCACAAGGGCGCGGAAATCGGAAAGAGGGGTACGGAGGAGGGAGGCGTAGGCAGAAGCAGGCTTCCTCGAGGATGTAATCGTCGGGAGTACAACAGGGGTAATCGCAGGTTGAGTGCCGGGCGCAGGGAGTGCGGGATGAAGAAGAAGGAAGAAGAGCGCAAGGTAGGTCGTCTGCGACGTTGGATGGATGGACGTCTCCAACAGACGAGAGACGGGCTTCCGTCGATGGAGGGATGGATCCAATGGGGCTTGGGCCACGGGCGCGCTAACGTGGCGGTTGTTCTAGCGCCTGCTAAGTTGCTGTCCACTAACACTCTACTGGCTGGCAGGGCTGTACGTGTACTCACTACAGTGTGTTCATAGTCAGTGGGGGTTGGACCGTCTCAGCCCTAGCGGTCTCTGCGCGTGTTCGTGCAGACTGGAGGACTGGTATGAGAATATCCCTCGATGTAGTCAAGTTTCAAATTAGATAAGGAATCATGGATTGCGAATTATAAAGTGGAAGTGAAAGGGATTTTCCAGAAGAAATTGCTCAACTTGGTCAATATGGTGGATGAACGCCGATTTACTCATGCGTACATCATCGTGAACCTTGAACACTATGGCAGAGTGCTAACAAGGAAGCGGGCAATGTCCCAGCAATCCATAGCAGCCAAGTCGAGAACTGGGTAAACGCCGATTAGAGATCTAAGTTTTCATTCTCTACGTCTGGTTGTATCTATATTCTACTTGATCTGCTTGTCTAGTATCAATGTCCCCCCAGTAAAGAAAGACCCGCTTGACGTTCATCTAGCTTAGTTGTCCCCGGCCAGGTCTCTCCAGTCAGGAAGGATATATCCCGTACGGTCATCGCCTGCCAGACCTTGCCATTTCTTGCCGATATGTGGAAGAATAGTATCGTAGAAAACCCTGTAAGCCTTTCCGCTCATATGAAGTCCGTCAGGCAGAAGCTCGTCGAGGCCGCCCGGCTTGCCGTTCTCGGGGGATCCAAGCCACGGTCCGCCGGCCTGGTAGTCTCCCGGCGCCATCTCAATGGCCTTATCCATAATGGCCTTCCAGAGGTCGACAAGGACCACGCCCGGGTTCTCGCGCGCCACTTGGCGGGCCGTCTCAGAGTAGGAGGCGCTGATGGCCGACGTTCGGGTCTCCTGGGCGTGGCCCGCAGCCATGTTGAGGACTCTCACTTTGAGCTGATCAAGAGGCGGCGGGGTAACCAGCAGAATCGTGGGCTTGTGCGCGGTGATGCGCGGGTGGTTGATGATCTTGGTCAGGTTGTCCTTGTACGTCTCAATAGCCACGTGCTGGGAAGTCGTAGGAAGCTCGATCACAGCGTCGTTCGCGCCCAGGAGAATAACCTTCATTTAGTGAGTCGGTGACAGTTGCTGGCTCAGGAAGCCGGGCCGCTTACAAGATACTCCATTTTGGGACCTGAGTCGCCATTGCGTTCTGGGAAGATGTCTGGGACGTGCTGGAGGGCGTGGGAGGAGGTCCATCCCGAAAGACCGCGGTTCACCACATCGAGGCGCCGGCACAGGTCTTGAAGAGATCAGCTTTCGGACTCGCCATGGACCCTGGTTTTGCTCGACGTACGTTGTTGCAGGGCTGACTGAAACGAGAAGCCGTCAAGGATCTCCACCGCGTGCTGGAACAGCGAGTCTCCGAAGAGAACGATCTGAGGGTATGTGGCCTTATAGAGCGATACGCATTAGGTCTACGCTGTCGAAATGAAGGGAATTGTGATCTCACCGCCATGTAGAAATCTTCTGAGTGATGGGAGTCGAGAGACTTGGTTGGTGATGGTCGCGGGGTATGGGGAAAAGAGTCGAGAGATGGGGAAACTAGACTAAGAAAGCACAGATAACAGCCTTCGTCGGTGCCGCCTATTTCAACAAAGCTCCAAGAGAGAAGAGACCAGACAAGTTTGCGGCATCTTTGTCCGTCGTCCCGCTATCCCGCTGACTTTGTCCCGCTGTCCGCCTGCGTGAGTGCATGTGCGACTGCGGGGGTTCCGAGCCAATTACGCACCGTGGGAGCTGGCGCTGTGAAAGCCGAAGTGGACCGGGTAACGATCGTGACGTTGGCTGAATCTGGCGCCTTGTGCAAATGCAACGGCCGTAAAAGGAACCACCGGGGTTTCAAGTGAACGCGTTTGGATCTCGGTGGATTTTCACAGCACTGTCGCCAACAATTTTCGGAGACAACAAGTTTGCCTTCGTAGATTCGTGGGTACATGTAGCGAGTGCTTCAGAGCCCAGGTTGAGTGAGACCCGATGTTTAGTCTGCAACTCGACATTGACAGGCATTGGGAAAGGATTCTCGCGAAGTATCTGTCTTGCAGCTGGGTTCATATACTTGGAACCATCCACGGCTTTCATCGAATTGAAAATGCTCAGTCCGGAAGAGGAGTCCCTTTATTTCTACCTACTTACAACCCTAGTAAGAGCTCGCTCTTGATGGGCGGAATTCCATCACTAAATCGCGGTGGGTCGGGTGGTGGGGTGGCCCGCAGCGATGAACCACCCATGGAATTTGGTTGGCCGTGGCTTATCGATAACAAAATTCCCAGTCTTCATCTTTTTCCCGGCCAAAAAATTTCGGCGCAGTCTTCACTTTGATGCTCTGAAGCGAAGTTATATCGACATCCCCACCAACAACTCCAACAGCCCGAGGTGCTGCGCTTGTCATCATGGCGACCTCTCTCGCTGCCCAATTGGCGCAGGTGGCCGCCAAATCCAAGTCCACCCTCAACGTCAAGGCGCAGAAGGCTGCCCATTCCAAGTCGTTGATCTGGGAGCCTCGCGTCGCCGCGACCCAGAGCTACCAGGTCCTCTACACCACATGCTACCAAGGCTTCGAGGAGCTCTGCCAGCTCGACTCTCGGTTCACCCAGTTCCAGTCGACTATATTCAGCGAGGAGAGCCAGAATGAGGACCGCACTCAACTCACCGCCGCCGAAAACCAGGAGCTGGACCGACGGGTCCATGCCTTCTTGCGCCTCACTGGAAGCCGACTCAGGCTGATGCCCGCTATCAAGGCCATCGAATGGCTGATTCGCCGATTCCGGTACGTCCTGGATATGCTCAAATCACCTAGAAGCCGTTTGCTAACTCGCGAAATAGGATCCACGAGGAAAACACTGGTGCCCTGCTGCTGGCTTTCCTTCCTTATCATTCTATCCCGGCCTTTGCAACCCTCCTATCGATTCTCCCGACCAAGATACCCCACGAGTTCCGATTCCTTGACCCTTACGTCCGCTCTGTAACCTCACCACCACGATCAGTCTTGGTCCACCAAGCCATCCACCACCCTGCGTTCCTCACTCTCATCTCTGAGTATGCTCTGGAGTCTTGCCGCATGCAGTACAACTACCCTGCTCTGATTTCGTTCTGGGCCGGTATCATGACTGAGGCAGTGAGCGGTATCTTGGATAGGACCAGGTCGGGCAGATCGGCTGTCCAAAGCGAAAACGACCAGGCTTTGCTTCACAGGCTAGGACCTATCTTTGCGGAATCTTTGGTCATGAAAAAGGTTCCCAGCATCCAGATTGCTTCTTACATGGCAATAGCAGTGTTTGTGTCCAAGGGTAACCTCGAGGATGTTGCCGTAACTGCATTCATGGATCAGACTGTTTACGGCTGGACTAATGACACTGTCCGACCTGGACTCGTCTGCCTGGCTATCCTTGCACAATACCGATCTGCCAAACAAATGAGCGGCAAGACCACCAAGGCTCTCATCAAGGTTTCCGATATTGGAAAGCTCCTTGTCGAGATTGGCCAAGAGCGCCGAGTTGATAAATTGGCTAATGGTCTGTGTTTGGCTCTGATTGAGCGACTGACGAAGAAGGGCGACTCGCGGGGTCTTGCGACCATTATGGCCATCCTGAGCAGCACGATCTTGAAGGACAAGCAAATAGCTGTCATCTTCAAGTCCCTGATTCTGACCGCCCACCGGCTCAACGACGAAAACGACGAGGATGGAGCGCTTCGAAGAGAACTTGGGTCCGCCCTTATCACCCTCTCCCAAAACACTGGAAAGTCTGGCGACATCATCCAATCTGTGATCGAGGATGTGAAATTCGACATCGAGGAATTAGAGATGAAACTGGATCTGTCCTTCCGCTCCCGAACACTCCAAGAGGTCACCAAGAACGGCGATGATGTGGCCGATGCCGCAGACCAGTCTAAGGAGCCACAGGATATTGGGATTCTCCTAGATGAGCTCTCTAGCCGGCCCGAAGGCCTGTCGCCCTGCCTCTCACCCCAACCTGGAGAGATCTTTGACGAGTTCAGCCATATTTTCTTCTCCATCGTTTCTGAGAAGTCCCAGGACACCGACTTGCTCGCTAAGTTCGAGCACAGTCCAAAACTTCAGAGACAGGTGGCGTTCAAGGATTGTACCTACTTTGCCTTCTTTATTCGAATCTGGTGTGGTCCGTATCCTGCGATGGCGCGTATTGCGGCGCTGGATATGACCAAGAGAAGACTCAAGTCTGGAGATGCTGGCAAGACTGACCTCCAGTCTCTCCTCCCATACTGTATTGCAGCCCTGAGCGATCCCTCAAAACGTGTTCGACAATCAGCTGCAGACCTTATCGCCGTGGTTACCAGCCTGTACATCCCACCTGTGTCGAGTGGGATGGACACTTGGGGCCAGGGTATTCTGTACGGCAAGGCCAAGGAACCAGCAACGCTCACTCCTGATGTTGTTGCGAAAATGCTCCACCTGCAAATCCTGCCGACTGTCGAGGAGTGTGTGATCGATCCTGAGCACATTTCTGCTGTTCTTAGAAGCTCGATCGAACAAGGCAAATATCATTCAAAGCCTGATCCCGCTTTGGACAAGAAGGATCACATGTCCCAGCCGGGCAGACTCTCGCTTCTGAACTTCCTCACCTCCCACATTGTCAGCACACCCGTCGTGCTAGTCAAGAGCCGACTTCTGAAGTGCGTGAACGAGATCCGAGGAGTAGCTACTACCACGAGGACGCAGTTTCTCCTGCCTGGCTTGCAATGGTGGGCAAATTTGAGCAACGAAGATGCTACCAAGCTGTGCAGCTCCGAACGCTTGGAGAAATCCGATATGGACACCCGATTTGTCGACGTTGTTGTTCCCAACGATACTGCAGGGCTCGAGTTCTTCTTCAAATTCCTCAAGGATCCTGAACAAAGGGAGAAGTCGGATCTCATTCGTGCCATCTTTGCGCGCATTAGAAAGATGTGGTCCTCGATGAAAGCGGATGTCAAGTTCATGGCTGCCGAGCAATTGCTGGATATCTCGCAAGAGTCGGCCGTCTCTGGAGACTCTACGTCGATTGTCCCTGCCGAAGCCGCTGATCTTCTCACGCATGTTCGGTTGACTACGGATATCCTATCCTACTTCCTTGACTCTATTCAAACCGGAACCAAGATGATTACCGAGCCCCCACCCAACAAGAGACGCCGTACCAGCGCTTCTGGGGGTGACCGGGGTTTGATCACTCAAGTGACACCTGAACTGAGCCAAGCGCTGCGAAAGGTTACCTACGTTCTGCAGTTGGTGGAGAACTCTGAGCCAGTCGAACACCCCGAGCTTTTGGATGGCCTCTTCACGGCTCTTTCGGAGCTTCAGCACTTTAGAACAGTCGTTGGATCCGAATTGGGTTACCTGCAGAACTTGATTCTCCGAAGTGTCCTAGCCATGATGCCGGCGTATAAGGCTAATAAGAAGCTCAAGATTGACAGTTCTGGCGGTTACGGCGACTTGCTTGTTAACTGCATCCAAAAGTCATCCAGCCCCGTCGTTCAGAACGCCGCGTTGCTCTTGATCGCCAGCCTCGCTACTACTGCCCCTAACCTGGTTCTTCACAGTGTCATGCCTATTTTCACGTTTATGGGTACTTCTGTGCTCCGACAGAGCGATGACTACTCGGCTCACGTCGTTTCTCAGACAATCAAGGAGGTCATCCCCCCCTTGATCGAGTCTTTGCGCCAAGGACAGAAGAGCCCCGTCGCTGGAGCTTCAGATATCCTCGTGAGCTTTACTACAGCTTACGAGCATATCCCAGCCCACAGGCGACAGGGCTTGTTCGTTGCCCTGGTCGAGACCCTCGGACCTGAGGAATTCCTTCACTGCCTCATCAGCATGCTTGTTGACCGATATGGACCGAGCGATGCTCTTCTGCAGTTTGTCGTTGAGTTGTTGAACAACTTTAGCATCGAGGCGCAACTTGATACCCTGGTGAAGCTGTGGGATCTCATTGCCGATCTTTTCAAATCCAAGCCTGGCATTTCTTATGTGCTTCTCGGCATCAGCGAAGACAGAAACAACAAAGATATTCAGGAGATTGCTCTTCGCCAGCTTTCAGCATTCCCCATTTTCTTGTCTAGCAAGAAGCTCAAGTCTCAAATTGGAGGGGTTATGGAGCAGGACGACATGCGTGCTTCAAGAGCACGCGAACTTTACGCAACCCTGCTCGAGAATATCCTGGTGATGGCCGATACTGTCAAGGCAACTAAGAGTCTCCACAACAAATGTGGCCAATCTCTCCAGAACCACCTCAACCTTCTCTCTATCGGCGAGTTTATCAAGGCCGTGGAGAACCTCCTCGACAGATCTGATATGGGTCTCCGACAAAAGGTTCTTCGTGCCCTCGAGGTCCGCGTCGAGCAGGAGAGCAATACCGATCCAGCTTCCAGGGCAGTGCTGTTAGCTTTCCTGCCCCAGCTCACTGCTGGCATTCGGGAGTCGAGCGATATCCGGTACAAGCACACAGCTGTCACCTGCGTGGACAAGATTGCAGAGAAGTACGGCAAGAAGGACATCGAGGCTGTTGTGGGAGCAGCGGCTACCATTGCTGGCGAACACTGCTTGGGACAGTCGGAACAACGTCTCCGAGTCATGGCCTTGTTGTGCTTGACATCACTCGTGGACGTGCTCCAGGATGCCATTATTCCAGTCTTGCCAAGTGCAATTCCGCAGGCTGTGGAATATTTGAACCAGAGCATCGAAGGAGAGAAGGTGGACGAAGAGTTGCATGGTGCCAGTTATGGCTTCATCAGCTCCCTTGCCGAACACCTTCCTTACATGCTGTCCACCTACCTCGACCGTATCCTGGAAGTGTCGAACAAGTCTTCCGAAATCGACCTGGAGGAGAACACCAAGGAGAGCCGCGTCGACTGTCTTCACTTCTTGGCCAAGCAGCTCGATGCCAAGGATATATTCTTGGGCTTGGAGCGAAACTGGGAGAGCGCCACGGCTGCTGGATTCTCTGTAAGAACATGACCGCCGTTGATTTGAGAATATTGCTAACTTTTTGCAGGCCGTCACCGAGTATCTCTACGTCCTGGGTCTAGCTATTGATAAGCACCCCAAGTCTGGCATCTCCAAGAATGTGACAATTCTATCGAGCATTCTGAAGAAGGCCTTCGACCTCCGTCGCCTGGAGTGTGCCAAGGGCGAGTTGAGCGAGCAAGCATCGCAGAAGCTCGGCACCATCGAGGACAGCATCAACGACAAGGCCCTCAAGATGATCTACAAGCTCAACGACGCCGCGTTCAGGCCGGTGTTTGTTGAACTGGTCGAGTGGTCTGGGTCTGGCTTGGCGAAGACCGACCGCGTTGGCCGATCCCTCCGGCAATATAGCGTCTATGGGTTCCTGCAGACCTTCTTTGGCAGCTTGAAATCCATCGTCACCAACTACGCTACCTACGTTGTGGACGATGCCGTCAAGATTCTCGAGGCAGTTGATCTTGGGGTTACCGAGGACCAAGCGCTGTGGAGCAGGGTGCTCCAGACACTGGCGCAATCGTTTGAGCACGATCAAGATGACTTCTGGCAGGCGCCGGCGCACTTCGGTGCCGTTGGGCCGGTGATGATGGCGCAGTTCTCACATGCCGGGTTGGTGGACGTGACGGAAGACTTGATTCCGGCTACGGTGGAGCTCGCGTCAGCGGCAGACTCACAGGCGCATCAGAAGGAGCTCAACTCGGGGCTACTTCAGCATCTGAGATCAGAGCAGACGGCCATCCGACTGGCTGCGGTGAAGTGCGAGCAGGCCTTGACGGACCGGCTGGGAGAGGAGTGGCTGTCCATGCTGCATGAGATGCTGCCTCGTATTAGCGAGTTGCAGGAGGACGACGACGAGGTGGTGGAGCGGGAGACGCACAGGTGGATTGTGAAGATTGAGGGAGTGCTGGGAGAGCCTCTGGACGCCATGTTACAGTAGAAGCTAGAAGCCAGAAGCTAGAAGGCGAAGGCGGACGGACGAAAGGGCGGACCGAGGGAGGGAATTGGATTTTGTCAGTCCCAGAAAGGGTGTGACGGCAAAAAGATTACTTGAAGATTAAACAAAAGACGGAACTTGGACATTTTACATGTACATTCACATGTGGGCGGCGCACGGAGCCTCGGACTCGGGGACGCGGCGATGACGGCGATGGTGATTACGGACGGCCGGAGAAGCCCGTGATAACGAAGGTGAAGGGTTTTGAGGCTCCGCCGCTCCGATGAATTATCGTACCTGGTAGTTCGTACAGTAGCGGCGAGGATGACGTCCCGAAGCGCCCTGACAGGCTGACGTAGGGTCCAGGAGCAGGGGAGCACCGGAGCAGTGGGTTTGTTTATTACTGCAAACGGCCACGGCGACTATAATTAGACGAACTACGCAGGCCATAACTACCCAATTGCCGGGCCTCTCTGACCCTCTGTGACATCAACTTGACGCCGGAACCTACGGCAGAGCGTTATAAAATATTTCGCTCAAGCACACGCAGCAAGTAGGAGAGGACTTGAAGAAAATCTTTTTCAAATCTGTGAGAGAACCAGCAGAAGCAATGGCTGGAATCGTGCGCTCAGAGACTCGCCTGTTGATGCGACTGGGTCGAGGGTCGAAGGGGCTTGGCCTCCGAAGCCGCAGCTTGCAAACGGCGAGCACGGTTGCGAAGGCCGCAGCACTCAATGGTGAGTCAGGAGATCCAATCCAGTTACAGGGGAACAGTGATGCCACTCTCATGAGATGGCCATCTGTGTTGAACTGGGGGTTTCCGGCCGTGATCCGAGATGCCTAGCTAACACAGACTCCTTGTTGCAGACTCAACCCACGACTCCAAGGACAAAGAGCGCATCGTCGTTCTGGGCTCCGGGTGGGCCGGCTACGCTCTGGCGAGGACGCTATCGCCATCCAAAGCCTCGCGCATTCTCATCTCCCCGCGCTCCCACTTCGTCTTCACGCCGCTCCTGGCTTCCACGGCCGTGGGCACGCTCGAGTTCCGGGCCGTCATCGAGCCGGTGCGGCGTCTCGGGCTGACCGAGTTCCACCAGGGCTGGGCGTCGGACATCGACTTCGAGCGCAAGGTCATCCGTGTCGAGACCAACACGAGCGACGAGGTCCCCGTGCGGCCGGGTGCCGAGACCCGGAAGGGCCAGGAGTTCGAGGTGCCGTACGACAAGCTCGTCGTGGCGGTGGGCTGCTACAGCCAGACGTTTGGTGTCGAGGGCGTCAAGGAGCACGCCTGCTTCCTGCGTGATGTTGGCGACGCGCGTGCCGTGCGGCTCAAGGTGCTCCAGGCGTTTGAAAAGGCAGCGCTGCCGACGTCGAGCGCGGCGGACCGGAAGAAGCTGCTCCACTTCGCCGTGGTCGGAGGCGGCCCCACGGGCATCGAGTTCGCGGCCGAGCTGCACGACCTGGTGCACGAGGACCTCTCGAAGCTGTACCCGGAGCTGATGCAGCACGTGGCCATCACCATCTACGACATCGCGCCCAAGGTGCTGCCCATGTTCGACCAGAACCTGGCCAGCTACGCCACCGAGACGTTCCGCCGCAACGGCATCCGCGTCAAGACGGAGCACCACCTGCAGCGCATCCGCCGCGACGGCGAGGTGCTGATGATGTCCATCCGGGAGGAGCCCGAGGAGGTCGGCGCGGGCGTCGTCGTCTGGAGCACCGGGCTGATGCAGAACCCGCTGGTGGGCATGCTGCTCGGCCGGGAGATGGAGGGCGTGGGCAAGATCGCCAAGGACCGCAAGTCGGGCGGCATCGTGACGGACTCGCACCTCCGCGTGCAGGTCCAGCCGGCGGACGGCTCCGAGACGACGATGACGCTGCCGGACGTCTTCGCCATCGGCGACTGCGCCGTCATTCAGGGCTCATCGCTCCCCGCCACGGCGCAGGTGGCCAGCCAGCAGGCGGCGTACCTGGGCAAGCGGCTGAACGCCGAGACGGCGTCCGACACGGAGACGACGGCGCCCTTCAGCTTCCGCGACTGGGGCACGATGGCGTATCTGGGCGGGTGGCGGGCGATCCACCAGTCTCAGGGCGACGAGCTCAAGGGCCGGGCGGCGTGGATACTGTGGCGCACGGCGTACCTGACCAAGAGCATGAGCATCCGCAACAAGCTGCTGATTCCGGTGTACTGGCTGGTTACGTGGATCTTTGGACGAGATATCTCGCGGTTCTGAGGGGATTCCAACACTGGGGATGGGTGGTTTCCGTTACTGTTAAGTGAGAAGAGGGAGGGGCGAAGGAACAGGAAAAAGAAAGGAATGGGGGTTACGGTCCTGAGAGTGTGTGATGATATCGGTGTTGTGGTTTACTTGTAGGATTGGCTGACACCCATAGACGGCGACCAGGTTGCACTAGATTTTCGTTTGTCGCCTTGGATACCCATAGACTTTAAAAATTAGAAATTAGACACTAGACAGAGGATCTGAATTTCATTCTGCCGAGTGTGTTATTTTGCTTGTGAAACTCCCCATCTCCCAGGTTGAGTTGTGGTGCTCAGCAGCAGATTTAGAACCATGTCGTAATCCGATCGTCAACCAATTCACTCACTCACTCCCACTTAAACAAGTCGCTCACCAACCTCACCCCCTCAAAAAAATAATTATAAAAAAAAGCCCGCCACAAACCTCGCACTCACCAAACAATGGCCAAACCCTCCGTCAACTACGGCGTCTACCTCGTCACCGACTCGACGCCCGCGGTCCTCGGCTCCGGCGACCTCTGCGCCGTCGTCGAGGCCTCGCTGCGCGGCGGCGTCACCGTGCTGCAGTATCGCGACAAGCACAGCTCCCGCGCCGAAGCCGTCGACACGGCCCGGAAGCTGCACGCCATCGCCCGCCGCTTCGGCGTCCCGCTGCTCATCAACGACCGCGTGGACGTCGCCGTCGAGGTCGGCTGCGAGGGCGTGCACATTGGCCAGGACGACATGGGTATGTCGTGTCAACCTCATCACCATGTCTATCTCTACGCAACACTGACCATACAACAGCCTACACCGAGGCCCGGAACCTGCTTGGCCCCGACAAAATCATCGGCGTCACCGCCAGCTCCAAGGAAGAGGCCCTCCGCGCCTGCGAAGCCGGAGCCGACTATCTCGGCCTGGGCACCGTCTTCGCAACCCAGACCAAGAAAGACACCAAATCCATCATCGGCCCCGCGGGCGTCCGCGACATCCTCGCCGGCCTCGCCGCCGCCGGCCACGGCTCCGTGCCGACCGTGTGCATCGGCGGCGTTAACGCGTCCAACGTCGGCCCCGTCATCGCCGGCTGCCGGGCCCCGGCCAAGGCCCTCGACGGCGTCGCCGTGGTCAGCGCCATCATCGCCGCCGCCGACCCGGCCGCCGCCGCCCGCGACCTCCTCGCCAAGGTCACCGTCGCCATGATCCCGCAGGTGGTGCGCGCCGTGGCCGAGACGACGCCCCTAACGCACAACATGACCAACTTGGTGAGCCCGGCTCCACGGGGAGTGCGGTGATGCCCGTGCTAAAGATGCCATAGGTCGTCCAGAACTTCGCCGCCAATGTCGCCCTCTGCATCGGTGCCAGCCCTATCATGGCCAACTACGCCGAAGAAGCCGCCGACCTGGCCAAGCTCGGCGGCGCCCTCGTTGTCAACATGGGCACCGTCACTCCCGACGGCCTCAAGAACTACGTCCAGGCTCTGAAGGCCTACAATGACGCAGGGCGACCTGTGGTCTTTGATCCCGTAGGGTGAGCCTAGTTCCCCCTTTTTCACTTGCCCCTATTCCCATCCTCCGCTGCCTACGTCTGTGATATATACGAGGCGCTGATGCAACAAAACAGAGCCGGCGCAACGTCCGTCCGGCGCAACGCCGTCAAAGACCTCCTGGAAGCCGGCCACTTCACCGTCATCAAGGGCAACGAAGGCGAGATCCAGACCGTCGCCGGCGCCTCCATCTTGCAGCGCGGCGTTGATTCGACCTCGTCCCTGACTCTTGCCGAAAAGGCCCGTCTCGTCAGCTCGCTCGCCCGCCGCCTTGGCTCCGTCATACTCCTCACCGGCGCTACCGACCTCCTCAGCGACGGCCGCCGCACCCTTCGCGTCGACAACGGCCACCCGCTGCTCGCCTCCGTCACCGGCACTGGATGTACCCTCGGTACCACCGTGAGCGCCATGATCGCCGCCCACACGGCCGATCCGCTGCTAGCCGCCGTTGCCGGCACCGTCGTCTTCGGGCTGGCCGCCGAGATGGCCGCCGCCAGGAGCGAGGTGCGTGGGCCAGGCACTTTCGTCCCGGCCTTCTTGGACGAGCTGTATGCACTCCGAAAGGCGACGGGTGAGGGTGATTTCAGGTGGTTGACCTTGGCCAAGGTCCAGGCCGTGAACGTGGACGAGGATTCAGAACCGTAGACTCCGATACATTAAAAGTTACATGAGCCATGATTGAAGTGTAATTAAATAGATTGTTCCTTGGCAGCACCCTGCATCAAACCTATTCTGCGTCTCTTTGGTTGCTGTCCCTTAACGCCGTGATATCGTGGAATGCCCGCTCCCAAACGCCAATCCTTCCTTGGTCCTTATTCCCTTAGTTTTACACATCTTCTCATCACAGCACAATCACGACATGTTCGCATCCAGCACCGTCGGATCCCCCACCACGTTCCAAACATCCACAGCCCCCATGTTCCGCCAGAACTCGCTTTCCATGCCCCCGACCAGCAGATCCTGGGTGAAGTCCACTGCCGGCATTTCTACGCACCCGGCGGTCTGACGATCCAGCTCCAGCTTGACCAGGTCGCGTAGCGTCTTCAGTTGGCGCATCAGGCGGTCAAAGGGATCTTCGGGCGGAGGCGTGCCCGTTTCGGCACCGGGATAGATGCCCTGTTTACGGCGGAGGATGATAACGACAAGGTCGCGGATCTGGCTGTCCATGACGTCGATCATGTTCAGCTCGCTCTGAATTTGCGCCAGGTTCCATCCAGGCAGCTGCAGCGTTAGGAGCCGGAGGCCTGTAATGATGGTGAAGACGAAATCAGAAGCGCTCAGGCATAGGAAGCGAGGGCGTTCGAGCTCGCGGTGGGAGAAGCGAATGTCGAAGAAGGATCTGAGGGAGCGGACGCAGCCCCATAGAAGCTGGAGGCGGTCTGTCAGGGGTACATACGACGCGTTCGAGTGCTGGTCTGAGAGAGCGATTTCGTATAAGAGGACTTGGGCCACATTGACGTGGCACTTGAGGGTGTCGTTATC
This sequence comes from Neonectria neomacrospora, assembly GCA_013756995.1. Classification (NCBI taxonomy): domain Eukaryota; kingdom Fungi; phylum Ascomycota; class Sordariomycetes; order Hypocreales; family Nectriaceae; genus Neonectria; species Neonectria neomacrospora. The sequence goes on from JABSTB010000202.1 coordinate 33,873, forward strand.
CGTAAATCGGGGGCCCAGAGAAGCGCTGAACTGATCCAGCTGATCTTGGAAGGACCGCACCACCATGGTTAGGGGCAGTTTCATGGCATGCTGGCTGATGTTGTCGATGGCCATAGTCAACGAGATGGACTGGGCTAGCTGCTGGATCCGGACCAATTTGACGAGGTATTCATCCGAAGGATACTGCATTGTCGACCCCAGCACCCTGCAACAAGTTTCCAGTAGATCTGTGTTCATGAGAACATCCGGCCGCTTGTTGGCCGTAAATACCCTATTCAAGACGGGTTAGTCCAAGGGCCCAGAGACAAGATGGAGTAGGGTACACTTACAGCGTGTTAAGATAGTACGTCCCCGCGTATACTCTCATGTGATCCATGTTCCGTGCGAGTTCCTCTCCCTGGAGAGACGCATCTTCCTTGAACCCTAGGTTGACGCACATGGCCCTAGCAAGGAACAGTAGGTTCGTCACCTGCGAGCCCTTGAGCGCATAGTGAAACCTGTTCTAACTGATTAGCGTGCTTTGCTTTGTCGATCTCGCTCTTCACCTACCACGACACGAGCATCTGCATTCCTTGGAGAAGATCCAGGTTCTTAGACCCATCTACTACTGCCGCCTGCCCAATCTCGCCGAGCAGCTCCTTGCCAAGCTTTTGTTGCCTTGCCCCGTCCAGGAAGCAGCCCACCATCATGACAGCCTTCCACACGAACGGGCGATCCTGACGAAGCTCCAGGGACGTCACGGTGTGCGACACAATGACAAATGGGAACAGGTCGGCGTGGACCGTTCGGTAGTTGTCCAGCAGCATCTCCGCCTCCTGGGGCGTCGGCCACCACGAATCCCATGGCCGGGGCGTTCCCGATGCAGACGGCGGCGGCTGGACGTCGACGGGCGCGGGCTCCACGCCGGGCTTATCAGCAAACAGATGAGAGAAGTCCCACTTGTCCGCGTTGGTGCAGAGTTCTGACAGCTCCTCTCCCTTGGGGGGCGGACTGGTCGATTTTGCCGGGCCTGGGCCCTCCTGGACGTGAGACGACAGCTCCTCGAGACGCTTCTCGAGGGCGGCAATCTTGGACAGCTTGGGGCTCTTCCGGGCCCGGGGCGGAGCCGGGGTCTGCGAGACACACGGCTTGTCCAGGCGGTGGCACCTTGAAGCTGACGCATTAACAAAACCGGATCCCGCTGATCCATCCCATCCTCCGGGTCCGGGAGACAGACCGGCCGACGGACTCCAGACTCACCTGTCGCACTTGAGGCTCCCCTCGGGCCCTGTAATACACCTCGCCTTGGCCCTGGCACAGGTCGTGCATGCCTTTGGACCCTTGTTCTTCAGCTGCACGGCGTCGGGACTCATCGTGACATGTCAAGGTTCTGATCGGGGGACGGAGAGTCAGTACGGAGCAGGAAGAGAAGAGAAAGGCCACATCCTTGAGGCGGGCAGACAAAAGTGTTCAGCCGTCGGTGTCCTCGGGTGTCCGTTTACATGCTTGATGCCGTAAAGTGGCCGGGATTGTTGTCTCAGGAACGGAGCCGGAGCGTCAAAATTGCTCCGCTTCTCCGCCGGGCACGGGGGTTTCGACGCTGACAAAGCCCACCATCCAATCAGCATCGTTGACTCTGGTCCAAAAGTTGTCTGGTCGGCAGCCTGAGGTTAGTGATGCCCCGTATTCCATATTGCGACTTAGTGGGCTCATGCTGCCAAGCATATATGAATACATTGGATCACCTTCAACTAGCATTTACTGGCATTCACTAAGACATCGGAGCGAAACAGGTTTGTGTTGATATTCCAAAATGCCACATTTTTGTGGCGATGGATAAAAAGGTATTTCAATTCTCTCGCCTGTCCCGATTAAGGGAAGGCGTAGATGTGAGTCAAAAATGACATGTATGGAAGGGAAATTGGGACATCTGCATCACAGTTGTTTGCGATGGCAGAAGATTGGACATGTTAGTTAACAACGCTTAGGCGGCGGCGCCAGCAACCTGGCTAGCCAGCTGCGACTCCTGCTCGAGGAGGGCCTCGGTGATGCCATTGTTCGCATGACCAGCCGCCACGATGTCCTTGGTGGCCTGCTCGATCTTGAGCTGCTTGTCAGTCCAGAGTGGCTCCTGAATGTTGCCCTCCTCGCCGACACCAATGAAGCCACCCTCGGCAGCCCACTGGGAAGTGCGTTTGATGCCCAGACGGGTCCAGATCTCATCGACAGCCTGCACAAGCTCATCTCGGTACTCCTTGGTGTGGCCCGGGGTGGGGGTGATGCGGAGGCGTTCCTGGCCGACGGGGACGGTGGGGTAGTTGATCGACTGGACATAGATGCGGTGGTCCTGGAGAAGCATGTCGGATGCCGCCTTGGCAACCTCGGCATTTCCGACCAGGATGGGGATGATGTGGGAGGGGTTGGGAATGACGGGAATGTCCCGCTCCGCCATGGCCTCCTTGACAGCCCGGGTGTGAAGTTGCTGGAGTCGTCGGTCACCATCGTACTCCATCTGGTACTCGATGGATGCCTTGGCACCCGCCATAGTGGCCGGGGGCAAAGAAGTGGTGAAGATGAAACCAGGAGCCAGCGATCGGATCATGTCGACGAGCTTGGTGCTACCAGCGATGTAGCCGCCAACACAGCCATACGCCTTGCCCAGGGTACCAGTAATGATATCGATGCGCTCCATGATAGTTCCCCGGGTGGCGCCCTTGACGTGCGCCTCCCAGTCCAGGTGCTCCGCAACACCAGCACCGTGGGGACCGTACATACCAACGGCATGGACTTCGTCGAGGAAGGTAATGGCACCGTACTTCTCAGCGAGATCGCAAATCTCTTCGATCGGGCCGATGGAACCGCACATGCTGTAGACGGACTCAAAGGCGATGATCTTGGGGACGTGTAGGGGGAGAGAAGCCAGCTTAGCCTCGAGGTCCTGCACATCGTTGTGTTTGAAGACAAGCTTCTTGGTTCCGGAATGGCGAATGCCCTGGATCATGGAGGCGTGATTCAGACTATCCGACAGAATGACACAGTCGGGCATCTTGCTGCCGAGGGTGGCGAGGGTGGCATCGTTGGCGACGTAGCATGAGCTGAAGACGAGAGCGGCCTCCTGGGCGTGCAACTTAGCGAGAGAGCCCTCGAGTTCGACAGCGTGTCGGTTGTGGCCAGAAATGTTTCGAGTTCCGCCAGCACCAGCGCCGTACTCCTCCAGAGTCTCATGCATCTTGTTCAGGACGCGGGAGTTGCGGCCCATGCCTAGGTAGTCGTTGGCGCACCAGACGGTGACCCGATCTTCCTTATTGGACATGTGGGCGCGGGGGAACTCCTTGGCAAGGCGATTGATGTTGTTGAAATAGCGGTAGGACTTGTCCTTGTGCTTCTTGTCGAGTTCGGCATTGTAGAAGCCTTCATAGTTGAACTTGCCGGTGGTATTGAGGGCAGCAGCGGCGGTGACGGGAGCGGGAGCGGTAGCGTTTCGGTTCAGAGGGGCGCCGGGAGGGATCGAGGCTGCTGGGCGCGTTAGAAGTCGGGCAATTGACTGTGGGCGAGCGATGAGAGTGGCAATGCCACGGTCAGTGTTGGTGTTGAAGACATACCTTTGTCACGGCCCTCGAAGATGGGGCGGTCAACGGCGCGAGCTTCCTGGTTGCGGCTGGTGTGAATCTTGGCCTTGCCAGACTTCGCATTGCCGGAAAAGGCGCGGAAGGCAGACGCAGCAGCGGCGCCATGCTTGGCCGACTGGACAGCCATGGCCTTTCCCATGACGGGGCAGCGATGGCCAAGCAGTTGCAGCTTGGACATGGCGCCGCCGCAAGGCGAGACCTGGGTCGCCTGGGGACGGGCGGTGGTTGACAGGGCACGCAGAGTGGCGGGCGAGGCCTTCTTCAGGAAGGGGCACATGGCCTTGGACTGACGGAGGACGCTATCCATGGCGAGTTTGAGTGAATGGGGTTTTCGACGAAGAACGGGAGGGGCAGGAAATGCCGATGCGATGCGAATGCGATTTGACGAGGGGCAATTTTTGTGTTATGTTTTTCACTCAGCTGCACTCGCGCGGTTGCAAGCGGAACAAAAGGAAGCAATTGCTAGCACCTGGTCCAGGGGGATGTGATGGGCAATGGTGAGGGTAGTGAGTAAGAGAGGGAGAGGGAAAAAAGAGAAGAGTGGATGGGATGGGGTAGGTTGAAGGAGAGAGAGAAGAGGAAGCGGGAGGGAGACGGGAGAGACGGTTTTCGGCGGTTCGGGAAGGTGGCCTCGCTGTGTGGCTATTATGTACAGTGCTACAGTGCACTGGACTACGTACGTAGGCAATTAACTAATACCCGCTTGCCGCAACTTTCAGGTCCCTCGCGGGAATCAATTCCAGGTACTTTGCCCTTCTGAGAATACGCTTTTCGATACCCAACTAAGTTACGAAGTACGAACTACGAATGCCCTGGCCGCATTCGCCGCATTCGCCGCCTCCTCCGCCTCCTCGGAGCGGGTTCCATCCGGGGTGGGTGAGACTCTGACTCTCTGCGCTGAGCTGAGTGGGTGTGAGTGGGCTGTCAAACTTGACCTTGATTGGATGTGAACCAAAGCAACTGCCGTGCGACCGATCATTTATTTGTGTCTCACTGTCTCTGTCCTCAGTGTATTTTGACTCTGTCTCTTGTCTGTGTCTGCCTCTTTCTCTCCGTCTTTCCGTCGTCGCCGAGTTGCTCACACACTTATCCAGTATTCGCCCATTATTACTCAAAACCCCATTCCTCCTTCTCACTCTTGTTACTCTCCCTCACTCTGCCCAGACACATCATCTGATCTGACCGACCGCTGGATGAAAGCCAGCTTAGCGCACAGCACCAAGAGAGGGGCAACGGTGACTCGGCCCAAGAGCGAGCGGCCCCGGCACGGAGACGGAAGAGGAAGAAAAAAAGACACTCATCACAAGGCCTAGACCGACAAATGCCCTAGGGAAAGAAATACCTTGGCTGCCATTGGCTCACTACATACCCCTGACCCAGCACCCGCGTGCACATGGGAGACGTTCCATTCGCATTCCGAAAAATGCGGGCACTTCCTTGTTGGACCACATCTGACGGGCTGTGGTCCATGGATCTCCGACTCGAGAGATTCTCCCACCCAAGATCCCACTGTAGGCCTCTCATCTTCACAAGCATTACCGGCGTCCCCGACCGACAGGAGCCCTGGAGACAATAGTACTAGGCGAATGACGGATACGGTGCTAATCCAAGTCAGGCAAGCCCCTCCTCTCCTCCGGCTCCGGGACCGGCCCCGCCGCTTCTCTCCAGTTCCTTTTAGAACCTCCTCTTTGAATCCGCACTGCCATCTTCCTCCATCGTACGATACGGCTAGTCGTGTAAATTCTTATTAATTATGCTCATGGACTGCCCTTCGCAGTTGAGAAACCGTGTCCGGATGGCCCACTCGGGGTCAACTCGCACCAGAGTCCCTTGCGGAGTCGCAGTTGCAAGGATAGATCCTCGCTTCGTTACGGAAGTCTCCGATCAGCCGGCCTAGCTACGGAACTTTAGACTGATTCCGCTCCAACTCAGTCATGCCGTTTTCTCTTCCAATCCACACAATATCGTTACGTACTCCGTAGTTAACTTGCACTGAAAGAAGCCGGTGCTCGGTCACCATCCTGCTGTAAATTTGTAACCAAGGCACCTTGTTGCCCCACAACACCAGTACACATGTATATCCAAATCACTTGGCTCAAACTCTCCCGGGGCACGTTCCATTGATAGCCAGAGTACGTTGAGGACGGATCTTTTAGGTAGCGAAGAGTCTTTAGCAACATGGCTGGCTGATCTAGTCACTTCCCATCCATCCCTGAACCCCTCTCGAGTATGAAATAACTCGTCAAGGCACAACATCGCAAAGAATCCGCCTATGCTTAGCCTCCAAAATGGGTATCTCATACAAGCATCAATTCCGACAACGCCATCTCCATCCCTGCCAAAATCATGTACCTCTTCGTACTTATCTTCCCTCGCATATCACCCAACCAACGCCTTCCCTCTTTCTCTTCCTCCTCCGCCCTCCAGCCCTCAAGTTGAGCCTTCAGGTTCGTCTCCTCGAGGTGACCCTTTTCTTAATCCGAGCCGCCGATCTCCCGTCGACTCCATCGTTCCTGGCGCAGGGAACGCTCTGCCTTGTTCCTCAAACAGCGCTCGATTCGCCCATGGTGGCAGTCGGAAGTCCCGTCGCTTCCTATTGTCGGCTGCTTCCCACATTACTTCCATATCCTCCCTCGCGTGCGGGCTTTTCGATATGCCCCCCGTCTTCATGATCTGTCGTCCAATGTTCTGCAGGTTCTTCGGCAGTCATTTAGTAAGTACAAGTACGGGTGGGTGCAGTGTAGTGATCACTTACTTGAGGATCTGGCGAGTGAGCTCTCCGACTGGCCTGGGCAGAAATCTCCTTTTCGGGCAGTCCATTCATCGCGTCGATACGACTTTCAAGTGCCTTCTTTTCCGCCAGAGCCACATAGGACGCCGTCCAGTGGCCCGAGACTAGCGACGTCACAAACCGATCGTGAACCAATAGCTCTTCCAAGTGCTTCCAATGTTGGTTATCTGGCAGGAATCCAAACTGGCACGTCTCCCGAACTGTATGAATTGCGCCTGTCAAGGATTCCGCGAACTTGCGAGGCCCTCCTGGAGTTTCTCCCAAGCCGTGTCCCTGTAGTTCATGTATCCTATCCGCAAGTTTGGTTTGGAAGTTCATCTTAGACTGGGTCTGGGGCTGCGTGAAGATGTTTCCTCCAATGTAAGGTGTGCTCTGCGTCGGTTTCGGGGGCATTTTGGGCATCTCCGTCTCTGTCGTGACCGTGGTCGGCGCCGGCGCCGTGGGCGGTGTCGGTGGTTGTTTTTCTCCAAAGTACGTGTTCGCGCCAGCTACCGGTAGAGGGACTGTTCCAGATCCAACGGCTGGATACTGAACTTGGGATCCTAGATGTGATGCCTGTTCCTAATCAGTATCGCTAATCCTTAACATCGGAGGCGGCAAACTCACCTGCGAGGTTTCGTCAAGTGCTACAGTCACAGCATGCCGATACAGATCATGTCCCACAGGAACAGGATCGGGGGCGTCGAACGTGCCATCCAATGACTGGTTAACAGATGCATGGGGTCGCAATGCAACTTGTCCAGATTCAGGCGCAGAGAGAGCTGCCTGAGAAAGCTGAGAGAGTCGATAAAACTCTTCTTGCCCCAGCTTCTGCTTGGCTCTCTGATATCCGTCGGGATCGGTGAACATGAGGCGATTCATCTCAACCATGCTCTTCACGTCTCGAAGTTCGTCCGCAGAAAGTTTCATATCCATGTCCTCCTCTTCAAAGGTATCCGTTGAGAGTATAGAACGAATGGCCTCACCATCCTTCTTGTACCTGATGAGCTTGTCCAAGATACGATCCTTACCAAGAAATGGTGTGAGATCCTTCGCTGGCGATGGCCGGATGGGGTGAAGGATGATGCCTTTACGTTTCGACCAACTGATTGGGTTCTTCTTGTCGACGACCCTGGATGCCAGTTGCGTCTTAAAGACGTGTTTGTTCTGGAGCTCCTCCTCAAAGGTGCCTGCCACTACAAATCGGTAGACGAAAACCGGCTTGTCTTGCCCAATTCGATAGACCCGCCCAACAGCCTGTTGCTCATGTACCGGGTTCCATTTAATGTCAAAGATGACAACCCTGTTAGCGCCTTGGATGTTGAGGCCAACCCCTCCCGCTGTCGTGGATATCAAGTACACCTCTTGATTACCCAAATTGAAATTCTTGATCATCTCTTGACGTTTGCTGATCGGAGTTTTACCAGTAAGGCAGGAAACCCGCCTTTTCTGCATCTTGAATAAGTTGAGTAGGTAGTCAATTGTCATCAATGCTTGGCTGAAGATGAGCACCTTGTCTCCCACCGCTCGGGCTTCGTCCAGAATTACCATCAACAGCTCAACTTTTCCTGACAGAGACGCAAGGTCGGGATCGGGCACCTTAAGCTCCTTCAACACCGGCTGAATGATGCTTGTGGGGAACGTCGAGTCTTCCTGCCCGCTGTCGTCTTCATCTTTGAGATTTCCCTCACTAATCTGTTTGACTTTGTGCTGAAAGCACCTGGGATGGTTGCAGATCAGCGCTAGGTGATTCGTGACGGTAAACAGCTGAGACTGTTGAAGCTTAGACCCGTTAAGGCCCATATCATTATCTTCAAGACCTTGAAGATAGAGGGCGTAGAGCGTGCGTTGTAATGGTGTAGGAGGCACCGAAATAACGAACTCAAACTTCGGAGGCAGGTCATCCCTCAGACACGAGTTGATCGTAGCTCGGTGGACTTTGGGCGCTACCGTTGCCTTCAGTGCCTCGAGTTTCTTCAAGGCGCTTCTCTTTTCGGGACCGGTGCTGTCATGGTAAAGACCATGCTGAATTGGCGTTGCGTACATCTCACGGAACTCTGCAAGCGGACCCAAGAAGTTCGGTGCCACCCAGTCCATCATTGCCCTGTACTCCTCAACGTTGTTCGCCAGAGGTGAGCCTGTTAAGGCAATTCGGCTCAATGTTCTGAATCGAGCGCAGGACTGATGAACCATGCTCTTTTCGTTCCTCATATGATGTGCCTCGTCTGCGATAACAATGTTTGGCTTGTTGAGTAAGAGCTCTTCCACTTCCTTGTGTTGAGAAAGTATCTGACTGAGCATGCGGTATCCCATGACGAGCACGCCACCAGTCCTGGCCCATTCTTGTATTACCTCGGGCCTCTCCGCGAAAGCTAACTGGGAGTCAACTCTGCGCAAAGGTCCAAGAACATCCTTCGGGATCCACATAAGGAGCTCATCGATCCAATTGTCCACCAGTCCGGGAGGACAGAGCACCAGAGTCTGAGAACGTCGAAGGTCTTCGGGCACTTGTGCCTTTACAGATGGGTCTAATGACATTGCTGACTCCCGTATTGCAACGAGGAGTGTGATGACTTGCATAGTCTTCCCCAGACCCATTGTGTGAGCTAAAAGACAGCCTTGCCGGGGGGACTGTGCGTCAAGAACAACCTGGTTCCACATAAATCGAACACCATCAACTTGATGTTCTTTGATGCGATTGGAAATTTCCTCATTGATGTAGATGAATGACTGGCCATCTTGTTTGCTCTCGTTAATGATCAGCCGAGTTCTATCCCGCGGCATTAATCCAGAGGAAGCGAGATCAGCTCTGAGTTTTAGTTTGCGGGCTTCTTGAATCCGGACTCGATTCACTTCCCTCTCTCTCATATTCACTGCGTCTTTGTTCTGAATGATTTCTTTGGGTGCGACCCTCCGACGCTTTGATGGACTGTGTTCTCCACTATGAGGAAAGTCATCGTCGTCGAAATCCTCTTCCAGTGCGTTTTCGGGGCTTTCGGCCCTGTATATCTGACTGTCTTGTGGAAACTGATGGGCAGCATCCTTGACGAAAGAGCAAAGCATGTGGAACCATGAGCGGTCAATTCTTTCAACTTTATGCTTCAGCTTTGGGGTAAAGGGGACAAGGCGAGTCTCTGCGAAGTGCCTCGTCCTAGAAAAGCCCAGGTAAGCTCGCGTCATGTCGAACGCAAGAGTTTTTGATGACTGCACCCTAAGCAGCAGGTGGTCCTCCAGAGGTTCCGTTATCTGAGCTTGTATCGTCTCTTTCCAAGCATCGTCAACGGATGTTCTTTGGATAAAGTCAAGCAATGCGCTTCGCCTATTGTGTGGGAGCTTCCAAATAAGGCAAACCAACAGCTTCCACCGGTCACGAGCCTTCACCCAGTGCGTTGGAGCGAGAGCGCCGATTTCATCAAAGCTCCCCAGGCTTTCAATAGATGGCATGGGAACCGGAAAATTCGGTTCAGTCCTGGTGGTGTCGATACCATCAAGGGCGCCTTTCGGCGAAGGACAATCGGATTTGGCGGGGCTTGTCAGATCAATGAAAGTCGTTTTCGTAGGGTCCATCGGCGAGCTTGGTTCCCATGCAGATTGTGTGAGGTCGAAAAACTCGGGGGTCTCTGCTTTGACAGACTCGGCATGGCGCTCTAGCCCATCATAGCTGGGGCCGCCGTCAAGGTCCATAGGGTCTCCATTTCCAGCTTCCGGTTCATCGTCAGGTACGATAAAGTCGTCTTCATCAGAGCTTGTCAGGACTTCTTCACCCAAAAGATCCTCCCTCTGAATCCTTGCGACTTTAGGCTTCGGCTTGAGAATGGCTTGCGGTTTGAGGGGCTCGGTTCGGGATTCCAGCATTTCAACGAGCCACCCGCTATAGAGCTTATCATGGATGCTTTGCTCGAGGCTTCTCGCTTGGAAGGTGATTTCGTCTTCTTTGTTCCAAATTTGCTCCACAATCCTGGCATAAAGTTTCTTGATTCGCTCATCATAGGACTTGGCTTGCTGGTGGGCGGTTAGGACCTGTTTTGTTCTAGTTCCTCCACGCCGAGCAGCGTGCCACAGGCGATAGGCCTTCCTCTGGTACTTGGGCAGCTTAGTCTCCTGCCAAGTGGCCTTCATGGCGTCGATGGCAGATATAAGAATCTGCTCAACTCTTTCCGGTGCGATGGAATTCTGGGCAATTTGAGCTTCATGCCTCTCCTTCTCCAACCTCTCTTCTTCCATCTCCCCTAACGTTTGTTCATCAAACGTATCAGCGAGGTCGACAAGGTCGAGGACTGAGTCTGAGTCGCTGGGGGTAGGTGACCTCATCAAGAATATGCCTCGTTTCTGCAGCATCTCCCGTCGGCTGTTTTGCCTCAAAAACCGTTTCATGCCACGATTCACGGCGAGTCTTCTTCCCGGGGGCAACCAATTAGGAACGATAGTTGCAAAACTGTCTTTGGATGGTTCAATAAGCCTGGAACTCAGAGATCCAGACGGGGATTTGATAGCGGCCAAGGTCAGACTACCATCTCCAAGATAGGCTCCGGGGAATGCTTCCTCCCAAGGATTGTTTTGTTCGTGTTCTTGGCGGCTCCGGGGTGCGAAACTGACTGTGTCGGCCTCGGTTGGAATGAATGCCTGCGTAATGTTGAGTGGCCTGCTTGCCACAGTGACTGGCGCGATGCGTTTCCGCATGCGAACGTTTTCGGGTTCTGGCTCGAGCTGGGGTCCATTTGTTTCTCGTGGAGGCGAAACCGCCGTGGACAGTGTCGTCCAGGGCGGTCCCTCAGGTTCCTTGTAGTTGTTGTCCTTCTTCCAAGCCTCGATAACCTTGACCAACTCCGGGTCTTCCAAAATCGACTGTTCAATCACCTTCTGCAACCTGGGATTCATCATTTCAAAGCGCGATGGCCTTTGAACGAGGCCTGGGAGAACGTAGAAACAGTTCTTCCAGTGATCTGGCTCATTTTCTGGGACGTGCTGATATCCGCAGTATTTGCAAGAAGACCTGACTTGTTTAGCGCCTTTATTTGACGACACTGGTTGTGAGACCTGTAAGCTCCGGTTTTCATGTTGTAAACTCGTTGATTTTGGGGATGGCAAAGATTCATTTCCATTGGTTTGGTGTTGGACTGCCACCCCAAATCCCGTTTCAATCGGTTGTGGTTGAGGGAGGGTTTGGTTTGCTCCGAGGCTAGGAGTAAGTGATTTCTTCGGACCCTCAGGGCCAAGGTAGAATCCAGATTGCTTCCGATTGAAGTCTTCCATCCAGCGTTGGTACTCCCAGCTTTTTGATCGCAGTGTGAGAATGCTCTCTCCAATGGCAACTTTGTGGCGAGCCAATCTGATGCCGAGGCATTGCATCAACTCCTGGCGAGAGCAGACATGCTCGAATGTGAGGAGGGTCTTGCCGTCAACCTCCTCCTCTTGGATCTGATGAGCAAGAGCGTCAGGGTCCCGGGTCCACGGTTGATTAGGGGCGGCTAGCACTCTGGCCACAGTCGCAACATCCCAAAGGAAGGGATCGTCGTCTCCGGCACCATCCATTTGGTGCTGAGAGGCCTCTGAAGAGCCTAGCTGTTGCAAGTTTCTAGTTGAATGTTAGAAGATGAAGCGGGAACGGCCGTTCACAAGCACCCGGATGTGCGCTGGGTTCTTTGTGAGAGCAAACGAGCGATCGTGGGCGAAGGGGCAACTTGCTATCTTTTCTCAAGGCATGAGCCAGGTGTACAGGCAGAGGGAGGTATATTGTCGCATAGCCGCCAGCGGGCTCTGAAAGGACCAGGTGGTCGCGTCTCAGCTCCAGAGCAAGGCGCAGGTGAGAGCGGCCGTCAACGGCCTAGAATGGTTTGTGAACCAGCCAGATGGCCAGGGCTGTGAGATCGTGCTTAGGTGAAAAAAAGGGCCTGCTTTCCTTCTGGAATGAAGATAAAGTCGTATTCAAGCTTGCTGTCTCTTTTCCAGAGGTTCGTCGCTATTGCCGCTGCTTTTTGTCGCAAGAAAACTATGAAGTCGTCGTTTGGGGGAGTGAAATCGCGTGTTTGGCGGCAGAGCAAAGGTCGCGACCAACAGTGCCTAGGATGTTCACGTGACGCGAACAAGTGAATGAAGGAAGGTAGGTAGGTTGTTGCCTGAGGTGGAATGGGGTTTGTTGACTGTACGGGGTTCTCTTTCAGAAAGAGATATGCAACTCATCACCCCGCGCCAGGGTTAGTAAAACGGTTTTCCTTTCTTTGGCGGGCCGTTGGCAGTTGTCAAGAAACACAGCCCAGCGGCGATGGCTTCACCTGGGTCCTAGCTCCGGCTGCCTCGCTAGATATTTTTGTTCACGGGGCGGATCTGGCCGCACATGCATCGACCCTTTATTAGGCGAATCAGGGCGTAGGCTGCACCCTGAAGGCTTGCAGGGCACGTCCCCTGTAACAATGGATTACCCCGCTGAAGAAGTCATCGTGGAACGATGTGAGGATGAAACGGAAAGGAACGTAACGGCCTCCAGCATGGCAGGACGCGGTTGTGAGGACACACAAATGAACATGGATCTCATTTCTGTCAAGGATATATTTGATCTTGGGACGGTAGCGATTTAGTACTCCTTCATCCAAAGTACCATTATTCAGGAATAAACGCAGTTGGGCACGCGGGGTACTGTCTGAATGCCCCTCATTGCATCATCCCAGGAACCGGCCGTCCTCACAAAATATACCCGAATTTCACAGCGTAGCAAACGCCCAATTCAAGTATAACTTATAAACATATGTAATTGAAACATCAATTACGATACTCAAGACCGGATCCTTGTGTTGGCGCTAGTTAGTAGATGCGGCCAAAGCCGCTTGTCACGCAGGAACCCCATCATCTAGAAGCACCCACTTGCTGAATTATTAAGCCACGCTACCTACCGAAGGTGCTTTCCGATCACGCATAAGTTGGTATTCGCTCAAGTCAGATACTACACCACAGCCAAACGTCTCAAACCCTTTTCGAAGCTATAGCTCGCCCTTGGGCACCTCGCAGTCGTCTCTCATCTCGCTGTCCGCCTGAGCCCATCCTCAACACAATGGCTTCTCTCACGAGCGGGGCATATCCGCCCAACCTCAAGGCCGAGGAACGAGAGGCCCTCATTGAAACGGTCAAGGACTGGTCGATAGGCAATGGCCTTGCTGTGCGGCCGCCGCCCACAGTCATAGCCGCCGAGGCTGACCCTAAGGGCATTTCCGCTGTCACTGTGCCCGTAACCCTGTTCCCCAGCCCGTTCCCGCGCCAGTGCTTCGCCCAGGCCAAGTCCGTGCAGAGGACTTACAACGAGCTCTATGCTGCTGTGAGCCGGGATGAGCAGTTCCTGGCCCAAGTTGTCAAGGAGTAAGAGGCCAGCGCCATGTATGCCTCATTGCGCAGGCACTGACTTGTCACTAGGGTTGAAGGCGGCGATGAGTTTATTCGCAACCTTTGGGATGTCCATCAAAAAGTCAAGGCTGAGGGATATACCCAGGTGAATCTCTACCAGGTGTCACAAACCACCTTCGCTCTAACAAAATCCAGCCTCTATCTCTAGGCCTATTCAGGTCCGACTACATGGTTCACCAGGATACCTCAACTTCGACTCCCACTCTCCAGGTGAAGCAGGTTGAGTTCAACACCATCGCAGCCTCCTTCGGGGGCCTTTCGACTTACACGTCCCTGTTACATAAGTAAGTCACATGAACCCTACCATATAAAAAGATCGAACTCTCTAATGTCAGCAGATATCTTGCCAAAACGGAATATTCTCTCCTCGACAGTCCCATAGCTGAAGGCTCCCTAGATCTTCCCGAAAACACGACCGCGCACGGCTTGGCTGCTGGTATCGAGTCGGCCTACCATGCGTACCCCGAGTCCGAGCTCAAGCACGAAAAGGCCATCATCTTCCTCGTCCAAGGCGGCGAGCGGAACGTCTTCGACCAGCGCCATCTGGAGTACCAAATTGCCAAGGCATCGCCCTCCATCCCAGTCTTCCGACTGCGTTATGCGGATGTCCTGAAGCACACCAGCCTTGCAGATACCCCCAAGCGACAGCTGCTTTACCGTCTGCCCCGAAACCAATCAAAGGTCTACGAAGTTGCCGTGATTTACATGCGGTCGGGCTACGACCCTAGTGACTACCCCGGCCAGGAGGCTTGGGACGCTCGGTACCACTTGGAGCGCTCCCATGCCATCAAGTGTCCCACCGTCCTCACCCAACTCGCTGGAACAAAGAAGGTGCAACAGATCCTCACAACACCAAAGTCGCCATCTGTCCCATCAGCTCTCAGCAAGTTCATCAGAGACGACACCGAAGATGTGGCCGAGCTCTGGCGCACGTTTACCAACATCTACCCGATGGACACGAGCGATGCAGGACTAGAGGCCCGAAAGAAGGCGCTTGATCCTCAGCTTTGCCAGGCGTATGTGCTCAAGCCGCAGCGCGAGGGCGGCGGCAACAACATCTACCGAAGTGCCATCCCCGCGTTCCTCAAGTCCGTGCCTGAGGCGCATTGGGGCTCTTTCATCCTAATGGAACTAATCACTCCTCCACCGGTTCACAACATCATCCTCCGCAACGGAAACCTGGAAGAAGGCGGAGTCATTTGCGAGCTGGGCGTTTATGGTACTTGTCTCTGGGATCAAAACACCGGCGAGGTCCGTCGCAACGAAGAGGCGGGCCACTTGCTGCGGACGAAGGGGGACAAGAGCGAAGAGGGGGGCGTAGCAGCTGGGTTTGGCTGCATGGATAGTGTCACGCTGGTATAAAGAGATGTGGGCCAAGTGATATGGTCCTTATCTTGCATAATTCAACTGTGAGGTACATAGTATTATCCACCGTCAAGACATCTGCTTAGAGTATGGCCGAGACCATATGCCCCTCTCTTGATCCGCAGAGCACACCTAGGTTCCAGCCTTCAGCCTTCCAATGCATCATCTTGCCCTTCTGGATCCTGCCTAGCTTCGCTTCTACACTGTTCGCGTGGGAGTTTTCATTTTGAAACTCGACAAGGCCAAGATGGCGTGCGCGTCGTGGATGAGTCTGTCCAGGCGCAGGACATCGCAACGTCAGGTAGCGTCGATGTTGGCGACTAGTTCAGGAGTTGAACAAACTCGTGCCTAATCACTCCAATCGTTGAACACAGAGATGCTCCAGCTGTGGAGCAAGTTAAACAATGGATATATTGCATCATGGTATCATACATCTCCCCGACGATTCGCGAACAAGCCCAACTCTACACCCGACCGTACAAAGCATCCAACAAACCAAAATATTCTTCACAGAGGGGAGAGAACCTAACAGATGGGACAGCTATCTCTTCGAGAGCTCGCCGCCGTGCTCCGATACACGCTGGTGGCAGCGTGTTTACTCGCTCTGCTCGCTCTGCTCAGAGTGCTCGGCGGGCTGGGGGCGTCGGAGGACCTCAATGTTGCCTTAAGAAGGGTTAGCATGGCATGTCTTGGGCACAGGGAGGGGATGGGGCCGTACGCTGGATAATGCTGAAGCCACTGCGGGTGACGCCGTTGGGGTCGGTGTAGGTGTTGGTGGAGCAGTCACCCTCAATGTAGACAGAGGCACTGTGGTTGAGGTCAGCATGATAATCTCCAATTCCGCAACGCGACGCGTTCTAGACACGAGTATCGCGGTGGCAGCTGCAAAGAAAACTCACCCCTTGGGCAGGTTCATGAGGAAGTCGCGGGTAGGGCCCTCGGCGAAGCTAGTGACCTTGAACCAGCTGGTCTTGCGGTTCTCGCGGGATCCGTGGTTGCTGGCGACGGCGTATCGGAGGATCTCGCGGCCGCTGCTAGTGGCGTGGACCTCGGGCGTGTCGGCCAGGTTGCCAACGATGGTGATGCGGGCGACGGAGCGCGGCGACGAGGTGCTGAAGGCGCGGAGGGTGGAGGCCGGTGCGGCGCCGGCGCGACGGAGGAGAGCGAATGAAGACATGATGGCTGCTGGGTTTGGTTGCTTTGGTTGACGATGGGTGGAAGGTGGAAGGTGGAGTTGATGGTGATGTTGATGGTGATGGTGGGGTGTTTGGTGTTTGGTGTTTGCTGGTGGTGTTTGACTGTTGAGCAATGGAGTGGAGCGCAAAGCAGCAGCAAGCGATACGGCACTTGGACCTGGACCTGTGCGGGAGATTAGGGGGTCTCCATCATGCTTCTGTGATTGGCTGGCACCGCATGAATTGCACCGTGCACAGAGCCGCATACTGTACCGCGCACCTCGTTTTTGTAGGCATGGGGTATTGCATGATCATGCGTGTTGGTATCTGCGTAATGCGATATTACTGTTTAATGGGATAATTTGCCTACAGCGATTCGACCTCACTCATCACCCTTCTTAACCACCACCGCCAGTCATGGCTCTAAGTGCTGACGATTGCGACATAGCTACCGATATCAAAGTGAAGAATCACTCCATGTTTTACTTGAAAAGCATATCATGTCGAGCATGTCGAGCATGTCGTCGCTAGACACTCACCAGCGCAAGTTTAATTGTATCATCCATCACCGTCCGTCCCCCCACATGCCGCTCCACAAGTGCAGGCCGCGATGCCATCGTCATTCCACCGCCCGCCTCGCCGCTTGGCCGCAAGTGACACATCTCCTGCTCCTCCATCACGGCACGGCATGGCTCTTCCGTCCCGCGGACTTATCTGTGTCCATCTGCCGCTGTGCCGTGCGGGCGGAGCTGCGTTTTCCCTTTTCATCCCTGCACTATTGCCGGATTGGGGTGTCAATAGGTCAATAGGCGACCCTCAATAGCCGCCCTCTATAGACAACAGCCTTTTTGTCTGCGCCATAATTAGGATATCTCGCTGCTGTTTTTACTTTTTGTCTCGCCAATTCAGCTGTTGTCTGCCTGCGTCGCCGCTAATTCATCGTCTTTTGTCCCGTGTCTGAATTGATCAGTCATTGTAAGTTCTTCGCTATTGCGCTGAGGGTTTGTGCCGCTCCGTGCCGGGACTGATCCAGCTCCGCGGTTCTGGAACCTGAACGGGGCTTGTGGCAGCAACTTAATTGTCAATCAAGTAGTTGTATAAAGTCAATATAATAACTGCTTTTGAGGCCATTGCGTCTCCCACCTTTGGTCAACCGTTGAACCGAGAGGAAGGAGTCTTGAAGCCACTGCCGCTTGCGACTCTCTTCACTCCCCCAGCATCACCATCACCGAGTCTCTTTGCCACGGAGCCTTTTCCTCCCCATCCCGCCTTTCTTTATTCCAGTTCATGGTCAAGCCTCTCTGTTATCATCCGCGATGCCTGCTGCATCGCCTCTGTTTAGCCGTGGGGATGGCGCCCTGATCTTCGTGGTCGAGGGCCCAGGAACCATTACGTCGCCAGGTCTGACAGCCAACCTCATCTTGCGAGTCGTCCTGGGTATCCTCGCCAACTTGGTCTGTTTGGTTCCCCTAAAACATCTCTACCGCGGTGGCGAGTTCGCGGCCGTCGTCTTCATCGTCAACATCATGGTGGTCAACTTCAAGTCCGTCATCTACGCCCTCGTCTGGCGCAACGACGATACCGACTCCTGGTGGCCTGGCTACGGCCTCTGCGACCTCAACCCTTACATCCACAACTTCACCCTCTCCCTCTATGTCACCTGTCTTCTGGCCATCATGCGCAACCTGGCCCAGCAAGTCGGCCTCCTGCGTGCCAACCCCCTGACTGTGCGAGAGAAGCGTCGCCGCAACCTCGTCCAGGCTCTCATCATGTTTCCTCTGCCCGTCGTCCAGCTGGCCTGGGTATGGCCTCTTACTTCTCAGCGATACATCGTCGCCTCCCTTGTAGGGTGCACCTGGGTTGCCTGGCCGTCGTGGCCGTACATCGTCTTCTTCATCGCCGCACCTGTTTTTGTCTCGACATTGACGGCTTTCTACGCTGGTAAGTCAAAGAACTTCTTTTACTTCGCCTTTCACGAACACACGCACTGACTTGAACATCCAGTCCTCACTTACATCCGCTTCCGGGAAGTAGCCAAAACCACGGTTTCTGCCCTCTCCGGCAACCGCGTCGCCAACTTACGAGCCCAGCGCACCAAGCGCCGCCTGTATCTCATGGTCATGTCCATTCTAGTACCTTTCTTACCCATCGTCGTCATCTTGGCCGTGCTCAATGTCCACCACGCATCTCCGTTGAAGCCCTTTGACTACGACAACGCCCACAACCCCATCTTCCCCTATCCTTGGAACACCATCACCTACCTCCCTTCTAATCAACTCGAATTCGCATTCATCAACAACTGCTACATCCCCATTCTCTCTGCCGTGCCCATATTCGTCTTCTTCGGCATGACAAAGAACGCCATGAATACCTATCGTCGCGGCTGCCTTCGTCTCGGTCTTGGCTGGTTCTTCCCTGGGCTCTACGAGGAGTACGATCCCGATCGAGATGCATATGGCAGCAGTGCTCTGGGCTCTACTATCACGGGATCCACGAATACGTAAGTTTCTCACTTCTCCGTCACTCCTAAATGCCCATGCCCCTGTTCACAATACTAACTTAAACAGGACCACAGCTAGGAAGTTCAGGTCATTCCTATCATCTCGACCGCTCAACACCATGAGCATCTGCTCCAGAGGAAGCTCCCAGCCCACTCGCGTGGGAACTGCTAGTTTCGCCTTGTCCTCGATCGACGTCGAACAAGGGCATCCTCGAAACCAGCCATCGCCACCCCAGGCGACCTATTCCGATCCTATCCCCGATCCTATCCCCGACAATAACACCCCAATCCAGCTCCCCCATCGCAACCCATTCCTCTTCCGCACCCACCTCAATTTCTCTATCCCCTCCAGCCTCCTGCCGCCCTTTCTCTCTAAGAAAACGAGTCACCCGGACTGCGACCCGGCCGTGCCCCTGGAAGTCATTCCCTCCGCTGTCCAACAGCCTCACTGGGATCTCCCGACTCATCCGTCTCGCATTCAAACCCGAGTTTGGTCCAACGATGAGGGCGGTCTATCTGGTCGTACGACACCCGATGTTGCTCTCCTCGATTCGTCGCCCCCCCATCATGCTGTTGTGATCGAGACTCAGCTCACCCGTGAAACGTACCGGCGCTAGGAACGCTATGGCTGGGTCGTCTGAGGGGCCAATGGCCAATTCTGGATATGATCCAAGGGGTTGATTCTGAGGTCCATATTTAGCCTTCATTTTCTTTCGTTTCTTTCACATCTGATTTCACCTCGACCCACATGCACAGTCGAGCTTCACAATACTGCAAGCGACGGCGTCGGCGCTCACGGAGTTTCAATGTACTGTTCGAAGTTGAACATAATATATTCCTTTCGACACTATCATAACAACTAGAACCCAAGCAATCACTCTCGCTCACGCGGAGGTATATATTTTTCATCAGCGACTCATGACTTTTGTGTTCAGATGAACCACTACGTCTAACCAACTAGCCGCCAGGAACCAACCCAGCCTAGGGGTCCAGGAGCATCAGAATTACTCCCATCAAACGGTATATCCATCAAACGCCAGCGATGTGTCTCACACACGCATTGTATATATTTATATACCTGTATCCAAAGCCCTTGCCCGAACCCATTACTTGTTATCCTTTTTAAATACCACAGCCAAGCCCGCTGTCCCAAAAATTCAAACGTAAAACCCCTGGTATCGTTTAAATAGTGAGTGAAAAAGAATGTTCGAAAAAGATGAAGGAAATGTGTGCTAGTGTCTCTCTATTCCGAGTGTGGTTGTTCAGGACCGAGTTATTGGCCCTTGGCGTGCTTTTGCATCTTTCGCATAGCCTCTCTGTGCACTTCGAGGAGGTCGCCGTTCCTCATACGTTCGTCAAAAACACGATCGTTCCATTCCTTTTGTCGTTGCTCGGTTTCTCGTCGCTGAGCCTCGGCCTCCTTCTGGCCCATGAGAATGTTACGTCCCATGTCAATGTTGCGCTGCACCTCGGCCTCCCTACCACCACCAAGTAGCGAGTTGGGAGTGAATGGGGTCTCGCGCCCCGTGTTGTTAATCACAGGTGTACCCGAGCGAAGATCGTGGGCGACAGACTGTCGAAAGTGGGAAAGCGCCGCTTCACGGGCGGCAGGGTTGGTGACAGTCGACACACGTTGCGGTTGGTGGGATTCGAAGGGTTTCTCGGCTCCGCTGGCTTCGTGGCCACCGCTTAGACGAGCAAGAGAGGGAGTAGAGGACATTGGGTTCAAGCTATTCTGGCGCATGAGCTGCTTTCGTTGGCTCAAAGGTAGATCATCGGCGTCCGCGCCCACAGCAGCAGCATACATGGGGTAGTTGTTCAACGAGCCCACATCGCTCGAGGCTCGGTAAAGGGTTAGATCCGACGTGCTGGCAACTAAGTTGCCTTGAGACTTGTTTCGAACGATCATCTCACGTTGGCCAAGGAGTGTCTGAGGACTGGAATATGACACAAGTCCCGGTGTAATGGAGCGGTGCGCGTTAGTGAGGTGTGTAGAAGGGCTAATCGACGAACTCCGCAGGTCGCCAGCCTCCTCGGGAATTGTAGTGGCGTGGAGGTAGGTATCGCGCTCCTCGGCAATTGGTTCGAATCCTCCAGAAGTCCTACGCAGGCCTGCCGAAGATGACCGAGGCATGCCGCCGCTGGTGGGAGTTGTACCAGGGCTGCGGTTCTGGCTGTCGCCGGTCAGGATCGCCAGAGCTGAAGGCACGTTCTGTTTCGTGGCACGTTTGGGGATAGAGTAAGACATGTTGGATACTTGGGAGTCTGAACGTGTGATGGCGGGTGCTGGAGTCCCTTCGTCGGCTGATTTCTGCAGCTCTTCGGTGAACACAGGCGCGGGCAGTTCCTGAGCCTGAGGCTCAGTGATGCGAATCTCTTCCAGGTGCGGCGCATCTGCGCTACTAAGATGCTTTGCCCATTCGTTGGTGCGATAAGACAGAGCAACTCGAGAAAGCGATCGAGGCAGTCGGTCCTTGGTCAAGCTAACCGGGGTTGAGGCAGCCGAAACAGCCGACTTCGCCTTGTCCTGGCCCTCTAAGTCGTGGTCCTCCAACGGGTCAGCTCGGCTGTGGTCACCAGTACTCTTAGCATCCACGTCCTGCGACTTGGCTTGTTCACCTAAGGGTGGGCTCAGCATTCCCCGATCGGACAGTTCGGCTGTGATTTCAATGCTCTTCGGCATATCAGAGATAGGCAGGGAACGTCGATCTCCAGCGCTAACACTCTCGTCATCAACCGTTGCGGCCATAGAGCCATCATCATCGTCTCGAGGTCTCGGGCCTGGAACAAACAAATCTTCGGTGCTGCCGTTGTGATCCTCCGCGAAGCCACTGTGGGGGCGACCTGATCGATGCGAAAAATTTCTGAGCAGCTCTGCAGATCCATGGGACAGGTGAGAGAGTCGTTGGGCGAGAGAATGTCGAGGACCGGGTGTAGGGGGTTGGCCGTCATCGTCATCTGCAAAGGTTGCTACGGATGATCGATCTGCCTCGGAGATCGTGTCGTCGGCGACCGGAACAATAAACGGTAAAGGAATAACCTTGGGTGCAGAAGATTGAGGAATCGGTGCACGTCGCTCATCTTCGGAGCCAATAAAGGTGGATGTTTGATCATCAGAAGGGGCTATGGCCTTGTCATTGCTTTCCCGAACGGATGGTGCCCTGGAGAAATCGTCCGAGGCGACTCGCACTGTCACTCGACCATCCTTGTTCTGCTCGTTAGCCATCAGGTTGGTGGCGGTGGAGGGCTTCAGTGTCCGCTGAGTGTCCGCCAAGTCGGTCATCTCAATCACCTCGATAGAAGATTGACGCTGCGATGAACCAGTGTGGCTGCTCCTCAACCTCTTCTCGCTAACATCGTCTCCGTTCTCGGAGTTGCGAGATAGCGTTGAGCTTACTTCACCACTTCCGTAGGTCCTTTCCCATTGGCGTCTTTCACGAGCGTTAGCCCGTTCGATGTCTCGGCCGACAATCTCCTCCTCTGCCCGTAAATTGCGTTGGCCTTCGGCAAGGTCCTCGGCTCTCTTCTCTCGCTGTTCCCGCACAATCTTCCAGAGCTTGATCTGTGAGATCACTCCGATCAAGAAGATAATGATGATAGCGGCCGTCTCTACTCGGATGCCTTTTGTGACGGGATAAGTGTCTTGTCCGCCCAAGGGAAACAGGTCATCATTGAGATCCCAAATCCAGGCCCAAAATTCTTTGAGTCCAGCTCGGCTGAAGCAATCAATGCCCAAAACTGTGACCGTGGCACCTGAAAATGCGATCATAAAAATGAGAGCCCAGTCTCGGGTGTATCGGCTGAAGTAGAAGGCGAATCCGCATACAGTAAAGCAAGCGATGAATATGGCCCTTGGTGCGACAGACTTGAGCAGTCCACCGGATACCAAGCACAGAAGCCACATGCTCACGCAAAAGCCACCCAAGGCACAGCCGAGGACTTCAAGAAGCTCTCTGAACATGATGGAGCCCGCACCAAGGGCACAGCCGGAGATGACCACGGCAACCACGTAGCCGCCCTGGAGACCGTCGCTGACGGAGTCGTCCATAACGTAAACGATCAACACTGTGACACCCAGCGCTGCAACGTAGGCCGTCGAGAAGAAGGTGTGAATCCACTTGTTCTTGATGCCGATGAGAGCATAGGCAAAACCCGTGAGAAGCATGATAACACCTGCAACGCCCCATCCTGGCGTGATTCTAGGTTGAAGCGGGAGTTGTCCTACGGGGATCGTGGCTGCAAGAATAGGTTAGTGGGAAAGCATGGTCCAGCAATGTTCATTTCATACCATTAAGATAATTGGAATCACCCAAATTTCCAGTGCTCGTTGAGGTGGCAGTGGCAGTGGTGGAATGCTTGGTGGACTTTGTCTCGGCGGTCGCCGTTTCTGTAACAGAAGTCTCAACCTCTCCGGTGGACTTCTCCGTAGACTTGGCAGAAGCATCCGCAGTTTTTGTCATCTTTCTCTCTTCCGTCTTTGATTCGGAGTCGGTTGCGCTTTCGACGTTGGTGGCTTTGGTGGAGGTCTTTTCGTCCTGTCTCCGGGCTATCCTGAAGCTATCGGCGCTGGCAAGCTGAATCACAAGGAAGAGGCAGAGCAGCGCCCATAGTCGATTCCATCGTGGTAGCATTGTACGTGGTGGTTCGAAAATTCGAAGTGATGAGACCAAGGTTTGGTAGTAAAGTTAGTACTCAAAGCTCGCAACAGAACGTGCAGGTCCTTGGGAGCATCGTCGTCTTCAAAGTCACCGGCAGGAAGTGAAGGACGAAAGCCGAGAAAGATATGGCGGGAGGAGGTCTGTTGGACGGCGTGACGGAGAGATGCAAAGGAGTAATACTGATATTGCTCTTGGTATCCGTACTCGGTTCTCTTGTAACGTATGGCCGCGGGATGTGAGACAGGATGACCAGCCTGATCAATGGCGGGGTGGAGGCAGAGAAAACGAGACTGGCAGGACAGGGGGCGTGTATTTGGGAGTTGGAGTGATGACGATCAGCAGCACAGCGCGGGATACGTCGGTGAAACCAGGAAACCCGAAGCCTTGGCTGAAAGCGTCGAGGACGAGGACGAGGACGAGGGCGAGGGTCGAAGACGAGGATCGAGGACGAGTACTCGTACAAGAACAAGGAGGGGTGGAAAAGAACAAAAAGAAGAGAGGGGACGAAGAAGGTGTGGCATCGCTGTGCCGGGCGTGCAACCGTGGTTATTATTAATTTAGCTTTGGACGAGATCTGGTGCGGTGCGGTGCTGAAGTTGGGCGATGGGTCACCCACCACTTACCACTCACCAACGGTTGCAGCACCTACAGTACTGAACAGGACGATGGAGATGCGGAGACGGCTGGGAATAACCCTGCACCAGGCGGGTGAGTGGCGACGACACATGGCGTGGGCGTTGAGCTGGTTCTGCTGCCAATCTCCCACCAGGCGTCCTGTGGCCTCCTATGACAGTGGTGTCGTGAGATGGACAGCGTCAATGAACGACTTAGACGCGGGCCGGCCGGTGCTACCAGGTACTAGGTATGTACCCTTGTCCCCCGTCCCACCTTGCACGTCCCACTTGCCCGCTTGCCTACATGCACTTGCCCACTGCACCTGTCCACTCGCACACCTTCCCACCACAACCACCACGCCCGCTTCAGGTCCCTCGTGGAGACACCCCTCATCCTCATCCCACCTCACATCTAAACCTGCCCCGCCATCCAATCACAGAGCTTATGTACCTGTTTTGAGTACCGCCAGGTACCTCCTTCCCGTTGCCAGTCCTGGTGCTAGCTAGCATCCAGCCAATCGCGACGAGGACTTCCACAGGACGCCGCAATTGGCCGATCTGGTTCGAGGACGACGAGCTAGGATGGCTCACGACACTGGATTGGATCAGGCTGAGAGGCGTGAAGATGAGTGAGTGTCGTGGTCCTGACTTTTCTTGGTCCAGCCGAGCCGGAAGAAACCTGAGACACAGGCCAGCCGCGATGGCTTTTCCTGTCACTCCAGTTGCTTCTAATTTTGCTCCGGCACACAAGCCGCTCCAGGCCGCTACAGGGGGATGTGTTGGCTGAGCGGCTGATGGTAGGGCAGGGGGTTTACACCGGGGACGGCAGAGGAAGCCCAGACAGCGAGCTCGGAGTGGGAGGAGAGAGGAGGCTGATAGCACGCAAATCCTGCACACTCCCACGCTCTGGTGATCGACCCCATGTGAATGCGCCCCTGGACGTATGTATGTCAGGTATCGCGAGGCCACGACCGGAATTGGCTCGCTGGCAAGGTTACTTTGCCAGTGGGGACGGCCAACCGTCTTGCAGCCCACAAGCTGATGATGATCCCAGCAAGGCGCGCGGAAGTGAGCCTAGCTCAGCTCTGCCGCCTGCGAGCCACCTCGAGGAGAGCCACCAGCATGGTTCTGTCAGCACACTGGCTTGGGACTTGGAAGCCAATGCACCACCACTGCAAGGCCACTGCGGGCTGCGATGTGCTCAGCCGGTGTGATAGATACACGTAGCCAGCCAGGTCGGCAAGTAAGGTTGTAGGTAAGCACTCGCCGGCAGACAGTGACGGTCACCCGAAGAATGCAACGCCACGAGCCGTGATGATACGCCAATTGGCCTTGGAGGAAAAAGCACCCAGCCCGAGTCTTCTTTTTTCCCGGCCTCAGCTGCGCCTCGACCGCCTTTAGCTGTCGTGGACGGAGCACATTGTGCTGCGACATTGTGCTGCACTTTGGTCCAGCCAGGTGCTGTATGGTGTAAGCTGCAAGCTACAAGCTACATCATATTGTGTGGTTGGGGTTGTGCTGTGCTGTCCATGCTGTTCCTGTCCTGAGTGAACTGTCGAGACAACAGGATTCCAGCAAAACAGGCACACATCCAACCAGACGACTTCCCATCCCTTCACCTCTCTGCGAACATCCGGGGAGCGCGTCCTACTCGTAGGACGACTTCCCGATCCCCTGACATCCGAGGCCGCAAACCCCAGCACTGTCTCAGCCTCGATAAACTCATCCGTGCCAGTGCATAGTTCGTATTCAATTTATTGACGCGGGTTTCTTTTGCAGGCTGGCGCCTGCGCTCAGGAATTTTCGAATTCACCTCATTAAGGAGCTCATCCCAAGCGTTTCTCTTCAGGACCTCGCCCAGGTCCAAGCTCTCCGCCTTGTGGCTGGTAGGCTTTTTGCCATTGAACTTTCGAAGCGACCAGCAGCAGGGCAAGGACCAACACTGAGGTGATGCGATGTGATCACTATCCAGGGCCTAACAAAGCTAATAAAGCCCACCCATGATCCATGTTCGTTTCTCTCCACATCACTCATCTGCTATGCTGTCTGGACGAAGGAGCGAATGGAGGGATGGACGTGCAGGTTCTCGGGGAATTTTGGTTAATTTTCTTCTGACCGCGACCCTGTCTGATGATGGTCGGATGTCTCGCAATGTTTCGCTGCTATCAATCAACCTGGTTCTCCCAGGTCCAACCTGAGCTGATGTCTCTACCAACCTGGGACTGGCTGGCCTGTTTCCTCTTTCGCTGTTGGTTTCCCATCTTCCCCTTTCCCCTCGCCCCGATTCGCGCAATGGATCCAAACCGCGCTTTGCTTTTGTTTCCCTCTTCGGTTACTGCGTTGACGGATACTTGCTGGAAACCCCATCACCCGTCGATCTGCAATCGCCCGCCCATGCAGTTGCAACCAGAGGCCGGTATGGTGCATCGTACATCCAACCAGCCACCCACTGCTACCTTATGGAGTAATCCGGTGTCTGTACTTTGCTCGGCTGGATGAAGTTGACAGTGCGTACTACCCTCATGACGCTGTACATCCTCGCAATTGTCGCTTTTTCTTCACAACCCCTGCTTTGAGAGCTTAGGCCTTGGGTCTTTTGGGGACAGGACTCTCACCGTTTCCCATTCTCTCGCCATTTTCAATACCGCGGCCTGCCATGTGCGTCGACTGTCGGCATCGAATTTCCCGTGGCACCGCTTCCGGGGATCAACGTGCCCCTCGTCCCGGATGCCACTCCAACGCCCTATCGTATCGCGCCATGGCGACCTTGTCCATGTCCGCCACGACCTGAGTGGCCTGAGTAACAGGATTTTCAACTGAGTTTTCTTGTCCGCTGGTGCTAGTCTCCAAGGTAGCAGTAGATGTCGATGCTAGCTGCCGTCACAAGGAGCCCGGACAAGGAGCCTTGGCCAGTATCCGCGTCCAGTGTCTAGCGCCCGTCCGCATGGGCTCGCCAACTCATTAAACAGCGGCCCCGCGCCAGACCAGTCCTCGCAAGCACCCGACGCCGGCTCCGTCGCCTACGACGTAGGGCCATCTAGGGTCGTTCTAGGGGCCGTCAGCAAGGCCGAGACCTGCATTCAGCTTCTGCTCTGTCCTCTCTGGGACTCTTTTCTCGCCGCAAAGCTGGGGCACGGGTTCCATTCCCTAGGCTCCACGGTTCACGTTTGTGCCCACTGCCAAGTCCGCTGTCTGCTCTCCACTGTCCCAGGCTCCGCCCACTAAAGAGATACCACGCGCTACATGGACTTGTTGCTTCGTCGGCCTTGCGCTACTCGGCCTCCATTGCAGCCTCACCGACGCGTCTGAGATTACGGGACCCACCCGACTCTTGTGCCAACGACGCGTCTTGGATTCTTGGAACTCTGCGCCCTGCCATCTAATCAACTGAACCCACACATCCTTCGACTCCCATGATGCCATGCTATCCGGGCCATCCCAAATGCCTGTTCCCAATGTTTCCCCTCGCCTATCTCGCCGCGGGAAGATCATTAGTCCCAAAAAAAAAGACGCGCAACCCCCGGTCGATTTGTTCCGTTCCTCTCGTGGGACCGTCCTCATCCTGGAAGACGAAGGAATTCATCACCCCGCCCCTCCTCTCCTGCAGACGTCTTTTGATGCGTACAGACCAGCCAGCCCTGTCCAGCTTCGCCTCGGCGCATGAACCTGGTGCCCAGTGCCTTATAGGAGAGACGTGTGGGTGATATCCGATGCTGCCACCTCCTCAGCTTGGCCATCTCGCGCATATCCCGACACGAGGGCTGGTGTTCGGCTCCGCTGCGCCTCCAGCGCAATAATCACCTAATTCGTACATGTAGCATATGGCGGGAGGAAGATGAATCATGGCGTTTTGGGATGCCAATGGATCACTGTATCCACCCCCGTGCGACTCGTTATCTTGGCCGTCTTTGGTCTTTGAGCCAAATCCCCCGAAGCATCAAGATTTGCCGTAGGCCGGTACGGACGTAGCACTTACACGAAGCTGGAGGTCCATCCCGTCATACCTTCGTCATCTCACAATGTACTTGTGTTCGAGGGCTATATTCCCTACTCTCCGAACTTCCGGCGACTTTGTATCATGCCGAAGGTGTGCTCGTGTTACAAACCTTAGTCTTGAGCTTGTAGGTCGGGAAATGGGATCTTCAGCCACGTGCGTAGGGATGACCTCACCAGCAAGGATGAAGCGATCGGGATCGAACTCATGATAGTCAGTCCTGGTGCGGAGCCAGGACCGCTGCTCCTTCGGTAACTCGTGGCAGTGCGCCAGAGGTTGACTACCTATCTATCACCTAGAATTGGCAATTCTTACGCGACAGCCAGAAACGAGAAGCCCAACTAAACCCAGATTGTCGATCCGAAACATGAAGGCTTGCCTTTTGACCTCGCTAGTGGACACATCGTGCGGCTGGCTTCGTTGGCGTTCACCGGCGACGCTAAACTTGGCCTGAGACAGGGAGATACTTCATGCAAAACCGTCCGCATCGTTCAGCCGTTCCGCTCTGAGGCAAAGGACCCACGTTTCGGCCAGCGGTTTAATCTAGCTCCCACTCTCAGGCACAACGGACAACCATGATGGCACTGAGCACGTGAAGGCATATTGTACAAATCTAGACACTTTCTATAAGTACAATTCTACGATTCAGGGAGAGAAGACATCATATAGACACACAAAATACCTCCTCGGAAGGGTGTTATCCACTCATAGAACGTCCTTAGTCTCGACAATGACCATTGTCCTATTGATTATCATCAGGCCGTGTCGCCCAGTTATAAAGTACATTGAGTACAATATGCATATAATCTAATCTTACAGTTAAAAGAACCAGTCCCAACTATCTTTTCGAAACTCTAGTCGGCACTCGATCCCCGCTATATCTAGGTTGCACGCCAGCCTTCCCGCTACGACTGCTGCGCGACGTCTTCGCCGGAGGACTCTTCTTCTTGTTCTTACTGGCCAGTGCCAGAAGCGTGCTGAGCGGGAGAAGCAGGATCTGCAAGAGCGCCTTGAAAGGTAAGAGGATCATGGCGGTAAGGGACTCGATGGCCCATAGGAAGACACTCGTGTGGGACGCATTATTCTTTGCTACGCTCGCGGCCAGTGCTATGGCGTCGTCAAGCCTCGCATCCACTCCGCCGAAACGAGACTCTGTTTGGAACTGCAACAGTGTTGCTTTCTTCTCGTACCGACGCACAGCTCTGTTGAGAGCGTCAAGCTCGGGTTGGATGGCATTCCGCACATCGCGAGCAATGGCATTCTCCTGCTTGGGTTTGGCAGATTCCGGCTTGCCTGATGACACAGCAGCATTATCTTCGGTCGTGAGACGTGACTCGAGCCGTTCCAGCCGCAGGAAAACTGCTTCTAGCTGTTCAGCGCTGCGAGTTGTCGAGAATCCGTCAGGGCTGCCCTGTACGACTCGCTGTAAATGAAGGGTCCGTGACTGGACCAGTTTGATTAGGTGTGAAAACACACGGAGTTCTGACACGAGAAGGAAGATGGTCAGGTTATAATTGGAAACAAGGCCTTCGGATGGTCGGCTGAGCTGTGACCGGATCGCATGCAGCAGGTAGGCGCCGACGAGGGGGAGGATGCAGCATGAGATGAGCGCCAGGATCTCGTAGACGTAGAGCTCCGCCAACGCCGACTGTTGCTGCGTCGTAGGCCGCTTCCTTTCTGTCCTTTCCTCCGCCTCGGGTTGGGTAGGCTCGTCTTCGGGGACATGGTCCAACGGAGAGGGATGCGCTGGCGCTGGGGAGGTAGAGTCGCCGTCACTGTCATCCTCGATGGCATTGTCGGTGTTTGCCTCTTGCTGGATGCGAACCTCCTGTGCGGAATGGTACCATGACCTACCACCAACACTTGTAAGAAGCCGTTCACTCGTCAAAGGCGCATGTGTTCATCTGACTTACCATGGCTGAGTCACGGACCAGTGCAGGAAGACGCCAGCCAAGCCCAGGAGCATGACGTCTGTGACGACGGCGCTGCCATTCTTGAACAGCACACCCGCGAGGGCAGGCAGTAGGGCAAACGCCAGCGACAGCGATGCCAGCGTGGACGAGTCGCTCATAGCTAGCTGGTCGCCACCACCACGGCCAATGGGCTGGGGATTCAGCAGGTCGCGAGCCTCGCCGAGGCTGTACTCGGAGAAGTTGGAGCTGCGGCGCGGAGGGGCCTCGCCCAACGGCGAGGATGGGTCGGCGGCGAAAGGATGTTGGGTTTGGATGGACGGACGCGGACGTCGTGCGTCATCGACGGCGGCCGAGGCCGTCATCGCGCGCCGAAGGTTCCCCGGAAGCGGGGCGCTGACTGCGGAGCTGGCCGCCGAGGTCGCGGGTCTGTGCCGCGCAGCAGCCGGGGATGGGCTCGGGTTCTCGTCCATGGTTGCTTTGCGACGATGGATCTACGAGGTGCGCCGTGGGGGGAGAGGGAGGGAG
>JABSTB010000204.1:0-71746 GCA_013756995.1 Neonectria neomacrospora
CTTGATGTATATGCTGTCGGTCCGGGGTGATATATCTGTGTTTCTCCGTTCTCCTTTTCAGTGACTTCCTTGGTTAGCAATTCATCTGAAGAAAACCCCCAGACCTTCCAATGAACGTACCCTGATAAATGATTTGGCTCGCCTCAAGCGGATGGATCCCAAAGCTAACATCGTCGGAGCTCAATCGGCTCCGCCGGTCCACGCAAGTGGCCCTCTTCTCCTCTTCTCCATGATAGCGGGGCATCTCACATCTTTGATGAGCAGGCCGGCGAGGCTGAGGCCGATAAAAATGATCGGGCGGTGGGTGTTAGCGAGCTGGACAGCATGATAGATCACGCACCCCATCTCTCGCCCGAAGGCAATGATTTGTTCCAACAAGGCGCCGCCTAGGTCCCCATAGCACAGTATCGTAATCAAAAGTCAGCACCTAGATGTTAGGCACATCCTTGGGTAGAAAGTCACACAGCCAGACGTCACCGCTGTTTGGGGATTTCTAAGAGCCAAGTGCGTAGCTTCCGAGGCCGGGCACCGCGATGATGCTAGAAGAGTCAACACAGGTGAGAATAGTTAGCGCAGAACAGGCTTACTGGTCATTCACACAGTTCCGGTCTTCATGGAGCGGTGGAATCCCTGTAGGTATATCTATACAGGTAGCCATTCCCCACACAGTGTAGCCGGGCAGATAAGTTATCTACAGAAAACGATATTATGATGGGGATAATTGCGCATATGGAATCCTTATTCTTTAGCACTAGAGAGTGATGGACGGGGTTAGCGATAACTGCTTACAGGGTTGGGTCCAGTTCAATGATAGCCTTATGGTTGCAGTCTAGATCATCGGTATGGTCAGCTGGAAGATCGTCGACAATTTTACCCAGTATCGGTCCACTACTCTGTTGTTGCGTTTAAAAAAGCTCTGGAGCTAACGTGGCAGCATGGCAAACCCTAAGTACCAAGACTAAGGAAGGCTTGCCAGGGCCCACGAAATTTTTTACATAGACCGTCCTTCGTCCAATCATTGAATGCACCAAGCCCAAAGAAGAGAAAATATCGCCTTCTTAGCGTTTGTAGACAATCCACCTACCATTCAATTGGTCACCCCATACATAAGTCTTACACTTGACACATGATACCTTCGTTGATTCTATATAGTTGCTTGGTGAAACATCCTAATACATTTCGAGAGGATTGAGTAAAAACACTGCCAGGTGCTGCCTGTCCTTTGTTACACCTCTCACCTTAAATTTGTTGAAACAAGGACAGTTGCTTTCAATTACGGGCTGTGAGATAGTCCCTCATGCCATTCAATTTGCAGCACCTTCTTCACAAACCTTGCCCCACTGTATTTCTCACGAACTTGAGGAGTGGGCAGTTGAGAGGATAGATTCAAGTTCGTGCAAGGTTGATGTGGCTGGGAAACTAACCCTGCACGTCTATCTTTGCAAGCTGGTTGAGTTGTTAAGCTGAGCGAGAACGTCCAGGTGATCCCTTGTCCGAAAAGTGCGAAGAAGACATTTCTGACCACCAGACTCACCAACAAGGGATTCACCTAACTAACCAACTTGCAAGCCTCGCCGAATGTTCGGCGGTGGGAAAGGGATGATTGGAATTTGATAATTATGGATACCCAGTCAGGGGGTTTCCGCCACAAACGAGTTTTCGGGTGGCTTTCAACTGTAGGATGGAAAGAACACAGGGTTTCGGGCTATGTTTGAAGCTTGGTGGGTTTCTCCGACTATGGCACTCTCCATGTGGGTTTTTCCGGCTAAAGCTACGATAGGTTTAGCAAAACCGAAGGCGACCCAGACCCAACACGCCACCGAGCGGGGTCGGGGAATCCGGATTGTCCGGTTTTACCGACCTCCCCTAGCATAGCCAACTGGATGCTGTAGTTAAGGCGAGACTTGAGCCTGGCATGTGCATGAAAGGACCAACTCAGACAGGATGAACCGGCCGCACGAGTGCAGCATCTGCAAGAGAGATTTTCCCACGCACAGCCGTCTTCTCCGACACGGGAAATCGCGTAAGTCCGCACCCCACATCGCCGAACACCCATGTGGACTAATCTGCAGACGCACCGGAGCAACACGTTGCGTGTCCGTTCTGCTCTCGCAAGTTCCCTAGGAAGTATGCAGCAGCCTCATTCGATTCTTGAATCTTCTCACTAACCTCGTGCTTCCAACTCATAAGTGATTCGGCCCAACGGCACTTCCAAACTTGCCCAGAACGCGGTAGCCGGCCTATCCCGCCGAGACCTAAGCGTGGACGGGGCCGGAAGGCTTGCGACAATTGCGCACAATTGAAGATAGCATGCGATGCTGAAGCACCATGTGAAGGTTGCCTAAATCGGGGCGTGTATTGTTCCTACGAACGATTAGGAGGCCTTCGAGCTCCTAGTCTGCCTACCAGTTCCCTTTCGCCAGCTTCCGCCCCGTTTGTTGCTCGTGGTCAAGTGTCTGATGCAAAACTCGACCATGCCTTGCGTACCACACCACCACCATCGACAAACGTCGACAAGTCAGGAGCACTGTTTCTTCTCAAGTTCACCGCCTGCGAGAACAAAAGCATTCTCGATATACGCAATGCACTAGAAACGGATTCACTTATCCCTGCAGATGCTAGCAACCCTCTCTCTGTGCAAAGTTCATGTGACGACGTCCTCGTGAACTTTGAGTGGTTCCTTTCTCCAGATGAGGAAGCCTGGTACAACTTCTTTACACCCATTCCGTTTGACGAGATTCCGCAAGACGACACTCTCAGTGTATCAAATCCGGGGGAACAAGAGAGGATATCGCTGCAGCAGCGCATACCAGAGCTATTTCGACTCTTGCAGCTAGCCGAAGCTTTCAGCCATGTCTCTAATCACGACTCACAGACACAGAAGCAGAAGCTATTTTCTAAAATTCTTGTGCCAGAACAAATGCAGGAAGCTTTGGATGCCTTCTTCCGGCGAATGTATCCATACCAGGTCGCAATACATCGCCCAACCTTCAAAGTACATGATGCATCGCCGCACCTATTACTGACCATGGTCTTGGCTGGCTCGATATATACCTATCCGGAAGACATTGATGTCATTGCACTTGAAGGATTCGACACTCTGGAGAATCTCGTTTTCGGGAGCAATGAGTTTGACATGCTCATGAGCGGGGGGCATGGTTGCAAGTCGAACATCTGCCCCTGTCACTTGGACCTTCTCAACGCATCCATCATCATCATATACTTACAACTCGGGATGGACGACAAGCGAAAGCGCTGGCGAATGCGGAAACTACGGTTTCCGATGCTCATCACTGCTGCGCGGGCTCTGTCACTGTTCTCCACTCGCGAACCTATCGTCAAAAACGCGTCTTTTCCCCCTCGAGTGTATTGGAACTTATGGATCAAGACCGAATGCATAAAAAGGTGCCTTCCATTACAATCCATGTGTGACAAGACGTGAAAAGCTAAAGCCGAAGTAGAACATCCTTTGCTATTTTTTCGATCGACAGCGAGCTTGCCATTCTCTTTCGAACGACGCCGAGGATTATGCTCAACGAAATGGGTCTCGATTTCCCTTCAAGTGAAGCCGCTTTCAGGGCTAAATCATGGGAGGAATGGATGCTTCTGGATTCTTCTGCTACTGATCCTCCCAAGTGTGTATTTTCTGCCTTCATCCAGCAACTGATGGAGGACAGTTGGAAATCGGTGTCTAAAAAGGAAATTCGATCGTTTACCTTCTCAAGCCTGTACTTTGTTTTATATGGTATGTATTTTTTTCTATCGCTCTTGCTGCGGGCTCCTTTCGAACATTTGCTAAACAAACTTTAGGGCTACATCATCTAATATTCTTATCCCAAGCCAATCCTTTCTACACTTCACAAGTAAATCCGCTCCTCAGACCGCTGAAAAGATGGAAGGAGTGGTGGGATATAAAGCACTCCCAGGTAGTACCAGGGATTTCAAGCGAAGTTTCCGTATCGCGAATAGGAACAAGCTTGTATTGGTTTGCAAGGCTGCTTTTGAAAGTCAAATCAACCATGCTCCTAGAGGATGTGGATTCAGACTCCTTAAGCGGGCTTCACAAATTTGTACAGAAATACCAGAAGGAGAGGTTCGACTGAACGTCTTCCCAAAGGAGGTGGGAAAGGTGGAAGGGTGGGCCTTAAGCACTATTCCTGATGCTGCTGTAGACGGGGACTATCAAGCTTAGAGCATCCAAAGAGTTTAAAAATGAAGACGACGACAGAAATACGGTGTCCCTTAAGGGATCAATAACTTTCTTGTTCCATCCATTGGGAATTAAGCCTTGCCTTATTGTGAGCTACGATTGAGTGAGGACTTCATCTTCTTGATGGACAGTATTCACGACAGGTGCCCTTTCAATCTCAAATATTCTCCTGGGTATGAGCTGTAGAATTCTCCACGCATGTGGGAACCCGATTTGTGAGGAAGGCGTGCACTGCAAGAGCTCGGGTTCTCAGATCTTCTCTCGCTCTTTGACAGCTTTGTGCAATTCCCCAATCTGTAAAGCAACTGATTCGGGAAGCTCAACCACCGGGAAGTGAGTTTCTCCAGGAAGCTTTGTGAAGCTGAACCAAGTAGGATGTTTGGTTTCAAAGTCTTTGTGGACGGCCACGTAGGATTCGTCCTTGGGGTGGCTGAAGACGTGGCGGATAAGCGGAGGGTCGGATATGGCCTCCAGTCGCTGCATCGGGGAACCCCATCGTTCGTAATTCCTCTCAACAAGCCAGCAGAAGTGAGACCAACTCAGAAAACCGTGCGCTCCGATCTCGTTGTAGAAATGATACAGGGTGTCTTCGTTTTCAGTGCGGCCAAGCCACCCTTTGATGAGGCCCTCCTGGGCCTTCTGCCAAGCTTTAATTCTCTGGCACATTTGAAGCGTGACAAACTCGGGAGGACCCGGAGTCTGAACTAAATCCATGAGCAGCACACCTGGAATCCTCTCTCTCCCAAGCCTTGCAGCCATTTCCATGGCACACCATCCTCCGTGAGAATGAGAGACTGGGATGAACCGTTTGACTTGAAGAAAGTCCAGAAGCGCAATTGTGTCGTCAGCCTGGTCGTCCACGGTCCCATTGCCGACAGGGTCGCGGTTGGAACCATGGCCCCTCCAGCACACTCTGATGACACGATAATTTTGGGTCAGGTAAGGCAAAAGATTGTTGAAGCCGCGGTGGTCTTGGCCGAAGCCCGGGAGGCAGACGATTGCCGGTTCGTCCGAAGGTAGTCCACGATCATCGAATGATATCTCCACCTTGATGTCGGTACGAGTGTACAGCATGGTGTCGGTTTTCAGACGCGTAGGGGCCTTAGAGGAAAATAAGAGGGATAAGATGATTGGGGTAATGCACCAAGCAAAGTAGATGT
The DNA here is from genome assembly GCA_013756995.1 of Neonectria neomacrospora. NCBI lineage: Eukaryota > Fungi > Ascomycota > Sordariomycetes > Hypocreales > Nectriaceae > Neonectria > Neonectria neomacrospora. Next base: position 5,371 of record JABSTB010000204.1, read on the forward strand.
GTGTAAACCGATCTTGATGTAGAAGCCGGTTTGTGGGTCTGCTAAGTTGATCAAAAGGGCAGAATGTCAGACGTTGTCTTTACTCAACCAAGCGGCATGAATAAATGGCTTTACTTAAGGTTGGCATGGGCGGTGCAATAACGTGCACCATTCAGAGAAGCATGAGATTCTTGTGGGTTTTCCCGACTAAAACGGACAACGTTCGGAAAAGACTGCTAGCTAACCATATGGCGGTTTTATTGATCCTAACCACCAGCTAATGCTAGCCGGCATTGACCCAAACATCCAGCCTATACCTAAAACAGTGAGCACGCTGCTATTCTGGTGGGTAGCTGGTTCGCAAGGCAGTTGTCCCAGGTCTGAATGAAGAAGAGTAGTGCTATTGTCACAAACTTCTTTGTTTACAGCACAACCGGTATATGGCCACGCATACAGTCCTTGAAATATTCTAAAATATATATAGAAGTACCTAAAGTCTCAGTGCTCATGCTAAGGTGAAATGGTTGAAGGTTGTCGGTCCGAGACCACCATGCTTATTTTCAAGGTCTCTGCGCCTATGTTAGTATATCTACAGGTTGTGATAATAACAAAAGGGGAATGTGCCATTGGAAATACTTGAATAGGTTCTATCAGGCCTATTAAGGTGAATTATACTTTGTCGTTGTGATTGTTCTTATCAGATTGCCGACTGGTCTCCCGTGGCAAGGGTCATCGTCAGCATCGCTCAATGTGACCCCTTTTGGACTAGGCTCTTATGTGCCCATGATCTATCCTGATTCTACTCACTTCCATGGCCAATTCATTCCCCTCCAGCTTACTTCGAAAATTTCCTACTCTTTCATGTTATATCATCAACTTCGCCAGACTAATTGTTTGTGGATTCTGCCTGTCTCGACTTCGTTTTGCCTGCATTGTTCATTTCAAGAAAACATAGCCACATCGCAATGGTTGACACAAATTCTATCACCATCCAACTACCTGGTGGTCTCATTTCAGCGGCTCGCGACGATGTGATGCTCCGAGCTCGCGGTATAAAGTATGCCTCTGCAGCTCGCTTTCAGCTGCCCGTACCTCTCGAGAAATGGGAAGGAATAATAGACTGCACCGGTCCGGCTCCAATTCCTCCTCAGATGGTTACTTCCACCCTGGACGCTGTAACAGGCCTGCTTACTAGAGGACGCGTTCAGGACGAAGACTGCCTCTATGTAACAGTCACAGCATTGACCGACGCATTGACGGATGGCCGCAAACGCCCGGTCATGGTCTTTCTCCATGGTGGCGCCTATGTCTCGGGCAGTGCGGATCTTGATTGCTATGAGCCCTCAGGGCTTGTCAAGAGAGATGTCGTCGTGGTTAGTATTTGATACCGACTCGGGTTGTTCGGGCACTTGCCTATACCAGGAGTGGCTCCAGCAAATCTCGGGCTGATTGACCAAATTACGGCCCTTCAATGGGTACAGACGAACATTGCGGCTTTTGGTGGTGATCCCAAAACCGTAACGCTCATCGGTCAGTCTGCTGGCGGAGACGCGGTGTTCTGCTTATTGATCGCAGGCGGAACCAAGGGTCTCTTCCATAAGGCAATTATTCAGAGCGCACCTCTTGGAATACGACTACTTGACCGCAATCCGATGGTTGAAGCTCTAGGCCAGCTCGCGCGCAAACGCCTTGCCGACGACACGCGTCCCAGAACTGCCCAGGAGATGCTCTCACTACAAATGGAATTGCTTCTGGCTGCAAAGCCATACCCTGCTCGGCCAATGGCATTTGGACCATGCTTGGGGCATTCGCCTCTCCCCAGTCTTTCGGAAGTCCCTAGTAGGATCGAACTTGCGGCTCAAAGAGTACCCATCTTGATCGGGTGCACCAGGGACGAGGGAGCACCGTTTGTGTCCATGATTGAGATTCTGCGCCCTGTTTTCTGCATTCCGTTGATAGGAGCAATCGTCAAACGTATCGTCACTTGGTACGTCTCGAAGACCGCTTTCATCTGGCCAGCCGAAACCTTCCATGAGCAGTATCTTACGGCTGGAGGGCGGTCGAACTTCTTTCGATTCAACTGGAGCCCCTCTCAAAGCCCCCTACGATCCACGCACTGCATTGAACTGCCCTTTCTGCTAGGCACCTGGGCAGCCTGGAAGGATGCGCCCATGCTGTGCGGCCCGGGTTCTCGAGATGTCGTGGAAAGCCTGGGAGACGAGCTCAAGGACTTGTGGACGGCTTTCGCGCGAGGCGACAGGTCAAACCTGGGAAATTTGGACATAATCGGCGATGAAAGCAACGGGTATGCCGTCTTTCGTGATTGAACGTGACGGCCAGTCGCTCTCTGGGTATTGCGGGGTACGGGTTCAGAAGCTGTCGTACGCGAAAACTAGCGAGAAATAGCTTCATGAGCTGGAGGTTGGGTTTAGCAATTGTGCGACAGAGGCGGAAGGTGTGGGTAAATGTGGACATCCAGTTGGCTAATTCCTCCGCTTGACAGAAAAGGATTCAGTGCATCCTAGATTAACGGTCACTGCTGTCTTTCCATTGGGGAATGGTCAAGCGCCGTACGTCATCTCTGCTCTCCGCCCCAATAAGGTAGCAATAAAGATGGCCGCCGGCTGGGTAAATGAGCCGAAACGGACATTGATACACTGCCCGTCTTCACCAACGCGGCAGTGCAAATGCTATCGGGCAATCAATTTGCCCGCTTGAATCCGCTTTCAGGGCAGCATTGAAGACAAGCCTCGTTGTGGATCTATTCCTAGAACAAGCTAGTCCACTGTCAGCGCGATCCTCGCTCATCCCACCTTCGCACTCGGATTGTGAGGTGACAGGGATTAGGAGCAGGTTGCGAGTTTCAGCCTTGTTTGGTCCTGGTGCCGCATTTCCGGCTAGAGATTGCTTCAAGCGAGAATACATATAAATCCGGTTGTCCGCGAACAAGAGACAAACTCGACCCATCAACCACAACCAACCACCATCATCCACCATCAAGACAACTTCAACGCTTGTTCTACAAGACAACCATCTCTGACCGACAAGATCTTTGCAATTAATACAACCTTCACATCATCTCCCGGGAAATCAGCCAAAATGACCTCTTTCGCACCCCGCAAGACTATCCTCGTGACTGGCGCAACTGGCAAGCAAGGCGGCGCTGTCATTGAGAACATCTTGGCTTCTTCTCAAGCGCCTTCTTTCAACATCGTCGCAGTGACCCGCGATGCGACCAGTCGCAGGGCGCAGAAGCTCGCCGCTCACCCTAACGTGTCGGTCATTGAGGGAGACTTGGCCAATGCCGACGACATCTTCAACAAGGCAGGATCCGTATGGGGCGTCTACAGCGTCCAGATCAACTCGGACTCCGAGGAGCAGCAGGGCAAGGCAATGGTTGACGCGGCCGTCATGCATGGTGCCCAGGTCTTCGTTTACTCGTCCGGAGACCGTGGCGGTCCCGAGCGATCACCTCACAATCCCACCTACGTCAAGAACTTCATAGCGAAGCACGCAATTGAGAAGCATCTCCAACACCGGGCAGAGAAGAGCCCCCAGCAGATGACTTACACAATTCTTCGACCCGTCACTTTCTTCGAAAACCTCACAACAGACATCCACGGCAAAGGGTTCGCCCGCATGTGGGAGCAGCTCGGCAGCAAAAAGCTCCAGATGGTTTCCACCAAGGACATCGGCTGGTTCGCGGCTCAGAGCTTTCTCCAGCCCGACAAGTATAGAAACGGGGCCTTGACACTCGTGGGCGATGAATTGACGCAGCCCGAGGCTGAAGTCATTTACAAGAAGATTACGGGACAGTCCATGGCCATGGCAGCTTGCCCAATCGCGAGTGCTGTCAAGTTTGTGCTCAAGGGGTCTGTGGGCGACATGTTCAAGTGGTTTGGCGAGGAAGGGTACGGTGGCAATGTGCAGGAATGCCGGAGCGTTAATCCCAACATGCAAGATTTCGGTGCTTGGATGGATGAGAATAAGGGAACTTTCATGTAGAGTTGCGAGCATTCAGAATTACGGCGGTCAAATTAGCAGATTAATTCTCATTCTTTTTAGCTGGAATGCTTTTATCTAAATTGACTTTGTCCCTCCTTAGCAAATAAAAACTTGCGGTAAAGCCTCGAAAACGTCGTTGCCTCCTTGACGGTAATCACTGTGTCATCTGAACTGTCCGAGTCATAGTCAAACTCAAGGATTTCGAATGAGCCTTCCCTGGGATACTCTGTGATCTTGGAGATATCCCGAAAGCTCCACTCCTCAGTAATATCCCCGTGCGTGGCATCAGGAAAGGTTGGAAGTTGATCCTGATGGTGAACCGAGCTGCCATCTTCCCCTTGAGCCTTACTCCATCTATACGTCCTCGCGCAGCACGCGAAGCAAACCCCAGAAGAAGGAAGTATGAAAGTCCGAAATCCTTTCTGCACGGCAACACATGCAGTAGCGACTCGGGCCAGCCAGTTGTCACTCGCTCGAACAACTCCGATATGTTCCTGTGCAATGTCCTCGGGGACATTCAGCAGCTCCTCCCAGCTATCGATTGCTGTGAGACGTTCTGTTATGCGATGATGCTGTAGAGGCTTTTTGCACCTTGTCCCCGATGTCTCTTCTAGCCTCTTCACGAATGCGTGGCCTTCGAGTGTGGGCTCGTATAGTAAGAGAATGTCGAGATGGGCTACCCGCTTTCCCTTGTCGAAAACTGAAATGACCGTTTCAACCACGCGGACTTGAGTATCCTTATGTATGGACGGAAGACTTCCGGGTGCAGATTCTTTGCGAAAGCTGGCAAAATAACTAAGCCCTGCCTCGAAAACGAGTCCAGATAGCGGCAAAGTGTGCTCCGTGCTAGCTCACCAGATTCAAGGGTAGCTGTTACTGACTAGACGAAACAAGGCGCCTAGCCAGACGCAAGTCTCCAAGGGAAAAGAGTAACCCCTAGCCGTATACTTATATGCAGACAGCTACTATCCGCTTTTTCACCTTTGGAGTTGTCCACCCTAACGTGGATGCCGAACTCGTCACAGGAGATAACGTAAACATCACGTTGTGCAACCATATACTATGGAAGAAATGGGCATCACGCGGCGGGTATCTTCCACCTGAGATTGGTTTAAGGTGTAAGAAAAGGCGAGTACAGCCGCTCTATGGTTGTATGCTGTGCAATCTGTAGACCCTATCGGGAAGCCCACTGGATGTTGACTGCAGACTGTTGTGTTCATGACTGGGACAATCAAGCTTTAGGTGGAAAGGGAGGTCAAACACTAATGTACTCACGGGTCCTGTTTCCCTCCGGTAATCCCCGTGTGCCTCACTTCCACGTCTCTCATTGCCACACATCGATAAGCTGCAACTCTCCGTGATACCTTACATTACTACGTTGTATTCGCGCCTGATTCCAAAGGCCAAGGCGAAGCAGTCTGCCACCAGTTCACTGTCCAACAACGTTCCAAGACGCTACATCGTAAATCCCGTGCGCTATTCAGTCAAAGTTACGTGTCGTGGTTGGTGGCCCAGTTGAGGCTGACGAGGCAAATGCGCGGCTTGGCACACTGAAACACTGCAACATCTCAGGGCCTCAGTCACACCACACCTTCCTGCCACCAGTGTAATAAAAAAAACCTACGCCCCATCTCAAACTCTGTTCTAACGCTCTACAGCTTTACTCACCATCATGGCGACTCTCAAGAACCCAGAGCCAGCCGAGTTCCACGGTCTGAAATGGCCAGAAACCTCTGGGGCTCCGAGCCTCGATGGACCGTCGAGCCGGACGAGGCTGCCGTTACACGCACCGTTCGATCAGCGCTCCAACTTTCCGGCCCTTGCGAAATCAGCTTTCTCGGACAAGGCGCATTCAACAAGCTTTACGTCGTCAAGGACGCCTACAGAGAACTAGTGGCACAAGTAACACTCCCAGTTGACCCTGCCTGTAAGACTCTAAGTGAAGTGGCTACTGTGGCGTGGGTGCATCACAACACCTCTCTTCCAGTTCCCGAAATCCTCGCCTACGACGCAACCCGCAACAATCCCGTCAGATTCGAATGGATCGCCATGACAAAAATCCCTGAAAAAGCTCTGGCCGACGTCTGGCGAGGCATGAGCTTTTCAGCCAAGGAACAACTCGTTCGTCAGCTTGCAAATTTCTGCTCCGACACCTTCAGCCATCAATTCCAAGGCATCGGGAGTATCTTTCCAATCCACGAATCTGCAGCCGTCTCTTCCTTTCTCCCAGATTCCGAAAGCCCCATGACCCCTTCCCAGTCTCAGCAGAGCACAGACAAGAAAATCCAGGACTCATCTCAGCCTCAGAAAATCGGTTCGGTAGATTTTATCTGGGACGATCGCATTCATAAAGGCATCCCTCGTGGACCCTTCAAATCCAGCCGTGACTGGGTATCAGCCCGACTTACCATCACAGATACGACTTGTCGAGAACGATTGGCTAGAGCAAAGCAGTCTGGAAATGATGAGGGAATCGAAAGCCATTTCGCATCCGAAAAAGGAACCGCGTTAGAAACCCAAAACGAACCGCGCAAAGAAACTACAGAAGAACACAACAAAAAGGAGGGAACAGATGAAAAGGGAAAAGGGCCAAGAAAATGAGGATCATGAGTCGGAGGAGGATCATGACGACGAGTATGACGTTGAGGAGCTCAAGTCCACCATGGACATCATTTCCCGCCTAAGACATCGTCTCGATGATTTCTTCCCTACGCTTGGCTCCTGCCCTGAGCCTTCAATGATCCTGCATGACGACTTGTCTCGCCATAACATCCTCATCCACGATGGAGCCTTGTCCAGTGTGGTTGACTGGGAATGCATCGCCTCTCTACCTCTGTGGATCGCCTGTCAGTATCCTTCTTTTCTGCAAGGGCAGTAACTACATGATGAACCAATTAAGAGCAAGTACGAACAAGACGAGCATGGAAACGTTGTTGAGCTTTATTGGGAGCATTTGGAAAGCTTTGAGCTAACACGGCTTCGTCAATTGTTCTTGGAGGAGATGCGCACATTGCAGCCCCGATGGGTAGAGATTTTCGATTCAAGCCAGAGGCAGAGAGACTTTGATCTTGCGATCAATTCCTGAGAGGATACTTTTCTGATTCGCACTATACAGCGCTGGCTCGATGACATGGACTCCGGTGTGGAGGGACTTCAGGGACTGGAGGAACGTATAGATAATGCATCGCTCTGAGACTGTCATAATTGGGGAAACGAACAAGTCAGGCTCCGAAATCAGGTAGTAAACTGCCACTCAGATCCTTATACATGCTGTCCCATCATTCGCCTCGCCATCGTTGCGATTGCACATCATATTCTGATAGAAGGACTCTGCAATCTTTCCCTGCTTGCTTTTGCTTGCAGAACAAGAAGATCTTGTCCATTGGGGAACCCGACAAAACCACTTCTACCTCACGTATCCTGTGGGCTTTTGGCAAGGTTGGTAACGACAGATCCTGCGAATTAGGAGGGCTGGAAAGTTGAAAGTCGTTCGCCGCGTCAAAGCCCTTGTAAAAGTCCCCCTCCTCAATTCGCATCACCTTTCTAGCAACGCACGCTGCTACTTTCGCATCCCAGATCCCTTCTCTGTGAGACGTAGACTCGAGCAGCCTGATGGCCTGAAGTCGGATTCGGTGCACACGGCACTTTACAGTCGCATAGAACAATGGTGGAATCCAGCCCATGTCAACGACTGAGCGAGACATGTCCGCGAGATATGACGGCGGAGCCGGAAGAGGAGTCGGCGTCGATGCAATTACTCGTAGATTTGTCAACTGCGCTATCAGAAATATAAACTGATTTATGTGAGAGTCAAATATCGACTCGTCGCCTGCCCCTAGGCATGTATCTGTCATAATGGTTGCCATGGTGTGATATACGCACAATAGTTGGTGGCATTTTTCTTCTTCAACAGACCTAGAGCCCTGCAGGGCTTTCTTGAATGCTTTATACATGACAAACCACCGCGCGAGTTCTTTTTGAATGCTTTGCTGATGCCGAAGAAGTGCAATGTCCTGGGGTGATTCATCCCCCGACAGCGCCTCCAGGCGGCTTTGGTGGGTCAAGTAAAAGACGCTATTCAGCAACTGGCCCATCCCCTGCCACGCCTCATTGATGGAGCAGAATTCAAGGTTAGGAGTCTCAGGGACGGCGGCTTGTAAGACGAGGCAGCGGTGTTGATGGGTGTGCTTGAAAAGCTCGACCTGGAGGTGCAGCCTGGAAAATGCTTCGACAATCCACTCATCGGTCGACTCACGACAACGCGACAAGTAAAGGATCCCATCGTGTCCGTTGTTGATAATTTGCATCTCTCCTAAGATCTTGAGCCCATTTTGCAGATAGATTTGAGCTGTTTGAAAGTGACCGCGCAGGAACTCCAGGCAGATAAAGACGACACAAGTGATGAGCCCAACGCGAAAAGAAGTTCGGTCCTTTATGGAAAAATGCGGCTGGAGATGACTGATTGCCTTGCCGTAGTGCTGCAGCGCAAACCGTTCCCGCTCGTCGGGGATATTACTGGTGTTCCTCGCCCCGTCCGCGTTGACGATGCCAGCTTTGTGAACAGACCCCAAGGCGAGGACAGCATGCAAGACGGCTGGTTCAGAGCTGCAGACTTTGAGCAGCAGCGTGGTCCAGAAGTTGGACACGAAACTGGCCGGCAGCTTCGTCGCAGTGCGGCACTTGAACCATTCAAAGTAGCCCTTCTCCTCGGGGTCCGACGTGAGCGCAAAGAGAGATACGGGCGGTCGCGAAACGACTTCCGTGGCCCTCATAGCGACAACACGCTGTCGATGGCCGTAGACGCTGCCTCCGCCGCCCCAGATGCCGTATCCATCGCAGACGCGGCCGGTTGAGATGCATCGACGACACGCCGGCCGGCCTTCATCGCACTTGACCTTGCGGGTCCTGGGCGTTGCACATGAGTATTGGTGCGTTCTGTTGGGCTTGGGGAAACAGCCCAGGTGGACTCACTTGCAGGTGCGACAGCCCGACTTGACGTTGGTTCTTGTGGTCCGATGATTGCTGCGAGGGTTCATGCTCACGGACACGGACATAAGCAGTGTCCGGTCTGAAGACAGCTTGGTGGCTGTGGATGTGAATGGCGGAGTGGACCTTTTATGCGCCTTCTCTCATGGATTCGCCAGCTCGGAAAAGCAGCCGTCTCATTGGAGCAATTCCCTAGGGCTGACTGATGCTAAACTGCCATCCCGCGGATCCCGCTCTCCGCGAAACTAGTCCTCATCTCATCTTATTTGTCTACTCGGAAACTCCGCATCGTGATTGGCTAGTTTTCTCGATCAACTTCATCCAGCGTCCAGTGTTGGCATCGGAGTGACTCTTCGACAATGCGCAACAGGGCAAAGCTGCACAAATGACGGAGTTTGATGGAAATAAGAAACGTAATTTGGCGGTTTCATGCCAGTTCCTTGTATCCATACGTCAAGGTTCTGCGAGCCTAATCGGCTGACTCTCAAAGTATAAAGCTCTGCATCCCCGTCCTCTTCTAGGCCATCCAAACAGCACCTACAGACTACAGCATCTCACCTATCCCACTATTACATCTACTTTCACGTTATCATGTCCACCCAACGCTTGCCGCTCCGCCCTCTGGGCAAGAATGGCCCAGGTGTCTCAGCCCTGGGCTTCGGCCTGATGGGTCTGTCCACAGGCACCTACGGAACTATCCCCAGCGACGAGGAGCGATTCGCCATTCTTGATCGTGCCTACGAGCTTGGAGCTACCTTCTGGGACAGCGCCGAGTAAGCCTGCACTAACAGCATTTATCATCGATGATATCAGAGTGTGCTGACCATCAATACAGTCTCTACCATGACAGTGAAGCGCTCGTGGGGAAATGGTTCAAGCGTACCGGAAAGCGTGATGAGATATTCTTCTCCACGAAGTTCGGCTTCGTCAAGGGTAGCAAGACGTACGAAGTTGACAGCTCTGCCGAGTTTTGTAAGAAGGCTTGTGACGACAGTCTCAAGGCTCTCGGTATCGACTGCATTGACCTCTGTAACTATTCCCCAAACAGATCCTTGCCGTCCAAGTTGCTGACCTGCCTTTCCAGACTACATGCATCATGCCAACCCCAAGACTCCTATTGAGGAGACGATGCGAGCCATGGCTGAGTTGAAAGCGTAAGCATTTACACACTCAGCACAAAAGCTGTTTCCGTTCACTCACTGACAAGCACTTCAGGGAGGGCAAAATCAAGTACATCGGACTCTCGGCAATCTCCTCTACCACCTTGCGCCGTGCAGTTCGGATCGCACCAGTTGCGGCCGTGCAGGTTGACTACTCACCCTTCGCTCTCGAAGCCGAAGGACCCGCTGGCACTGACCTCATCGCCACATGCCGCGAGCTCGGTGTGGCAATCATCGCAGCCATGCCTCTGGGACGCGGCTTGATCACGGGGGTGTTCGCAAGCGGCGAGGCTGTGACCGACAGCAAGGACATTCGCAGTGTCATCATGCCGCGATTCATGGAGGGTAACCGGGAGAAGAACGTCAAGCTTGTCAGTGACTTCAAGGCGCTGGCTGACAAGAAGGGCTGCACCCTGCCGCAACTTTCCCTTGCGTGGCTGCTCAAGCAGGGGAACGATGTGATTCCGATCCCAGGCACCAAGAAGATCAAGTACCTGGAGGAGAACTGTGCTTCCATCGACGTGCATCTTACTGATGAGGAGGAAGCCGAGATTAGGCGCTTTTTGAAGTCGGCTGAGATTTCTGGTAATGCGCTGCCTCCACAGTTTGCAGACTACAACTATAGGGATACTGTTGAGGAGGCCTAGTGAGAGGCACAGATATATTTCGGAGACGAACCTCAAGTTCCCAAAGGCATTGTCTAGGCATCCCAACAAGAACCCCTCAAATCCAAGGATTTGGACACAGAGTAACTTTGAGGACTTGTGGGACTCAGGCATCGGCGCTGCCGGACCATTCTAGGAAGCTTTTCTCCGGATAGATGGAGGCTGGGAGAATATAGTAGGTGTACATCATCTTGACAATGGCTGCACTTGGCGATTACCTCTGCAAGAATAAAATATTCCAATATTCATTTGTGGCGTTCAACTCAACGATTTGTCGTACTCGACTCCTTCCTGTTAATCATCCGTCGCAGACAAGTCAATTCAATTCCTTCAGCATCACCAAGACTCCCAGCCCAGATCCGTAGCGTCACACGTGGCCATATGAGCTGCCTCCTCCCAATGCGTATTTTTCCTATCTTCCATCCAACTAACAGCCCCCGCCTCCAAGCCTTTCCTACCTCTTGCACTCATCCGCACTGAATGGATAGGGTGCTCCATGGGGTCCCATCTCATGACTTCGCCCTCCCCCAATTCAAGGGGGATGGGATCAAAAGTAACGAGGTCGACCTTACGATCCTCATTAGCACCCCACTGAACGTCCGCATCCGGATACATGAACAGCCAGCCACGGTAATTGATAAAGTAGCAGTCCTCATCGTCTTTCGGCCAGACTAAACCGGGAAGTCGTTCACCCATGGAGCCATCTTGAGACTCACCATCAGATGACTCTCCAACCGAGTCATCAGCTGAATCATCAGCTCCTTCTTCGCCCTCATCCTGCTTCTTCTTTCTCATAGCCGTCTTCACCTTGCGGATCTGCCGCCAGATAGTACCTCGAGCATCCATCTCGCCACGGTAATGGGCAACGCATTCTTCGGCCGTAGCACCAGGTAGGAAGAAGAATTCATACCGAAAGCTGCCACCCGTATAATGAAGACGGCCGTCCTCGAGACCGTACTGAAACGCACAACCATCAAAGTCTTCACGGGAGACATCTGGATTGACCATATAGAAGACCCAAGAGGATAGGAAGGGTAGGCTAGGACTATTGTCCGATTTAGACCACGACATTAAGGCTGGCTTGCCGGTGTGATCCTTGAAAGGAACGTTATAAGTGTGAAACACAGAAGGAAGCTCTCTGGCTTTCCGGGCGGATGGGTGTCGTTTTCTGGCTGACATGCTAGCGAGGGATTGGATGTCAAGAAGTAATAAGGTTGCGAATCTGCCAGTGCAGGCTTATTATTAATGTTGAAGTGGGGGGTAGGAATGGGGAATGGCGTTTTGGGGAACGAAATCCCTTGATCTCACGTGATACTCCATTAGTCCTCGCCCTCGCACATAACCAGACCTTGGCTTCGTTTCAGCTTCTGATAAAGTCTACCCTCGTTGCAAAGTGGCTAGCTTTCCAGACCGCGGTTGCAAACTCATACGTTCTAGTCAAAGACCACCCAAGTCTATGTGAGTTGCCGGTTCTTGGATATGAGGCACCGACGCCAATTCTACAGGTTATCCACCAAGAACCTGCAACCGGAGCTGGTGGGTGCTCTCAAGTCGCAAAAAGCCAAGATCTAGGAGATACAGAAAAGATCAGGGGTCGCCGGCCTGTCCATCACCAAAAGCAGAGATCGTGATACCACGTCTGTGACAATCACTAATCTCCTTGGTCATTGTACAGGACTTCAAAGAGCCGATAATATTTGGCTAGGCTCTGGCGGCGATCTTTTGATCAGCAGGGGCCAAACCGCGACCGTTTTCAGCCATCTCCGATCCCAAGAAATCCATGGACGACACTTCCGACTGGATTAGGCAGCTTTTGGTAGAGACCAGCCCCGTCCGCAATGACTACGTTTAATTAGCTTCTGGGAGTGCAGATCGCGCTCTTGAGAGGATGCGGAGGTTGGGAGGAAATTAAACGAGGGAAGAAAGCTTGGGGGGACCTGTAAGAGCCCTGAGTGACTACTTTGGGTCGTATGTCGTCTTTGGAGCCATCTTCCGCATCGAAGTGGCGGGAGAACGGGCTCGAAATGCGCGTCCAAGAGCGATAATCGCAGAAATACCAACTGCACCACCACCCCCAAGGTAACTTCATATGGTTCAGGGAATGGAATCAAAATGCCGAAAGAGCGCGGTCCATCGTCTTCCAGTCGGCGCTTTACTCGATTACGTTTGGAGGTGATGAAGGTAAAGGCATTCCTGTTTTAAACTGTGTTCGTGATCCAGCGATGGCCGAAGGCGAGGACTTCATTAAGGAGTGATATTGTAAGGGCTCATAGACGAAAAGATTACGCTTCGGGTGAACGACGGCTCACGCGACGTGGATCATGCACGTTGCAGTTACGCGGCCAGATTGGTTGGTCATGATCATTTCGTATTCTGAGTCACGGAAAGTGAGGCTGTGCTATCCGAACACAACAATGACTTGCAATACACGTTTCTCTCCACGGTCATCCCCTTATTAGTCAACAGAGATAAGCCGCCTCAGGGACTCTCATCCTCGTGTGGTTCTCCAGCTCTAGCCTCTTTCAAGTAACACCAAAGGAGCACCTAACATGGCCTCCGCGACGTCGACCTCGTCAACCACCGCAACCCTCGTGAGGCTTTTCTCCATTGATCGCCGACCGCTTCAGCCCTCCGACTACTTCGAAATTAAGGACCAAACCACTGATCGTTCCTATTGTATGGAGCTTAACGATCATAATAAAGGTATAAGACCCGACCTCGTGCTCCACACTGGACCGAGCGCCGATGGGCCTGTCGTTGGTATATGCCACTTGATGACCGGTGGGCATATGAAATTTGGGTTTGGAGATCTCGAAGGACGAGACTTGCTGCAGTGGGAATATATGACAAGGCGAAACCTACGCACTTCTGTATTTAGCTGGGAGACTCGCTTTGCTTGGCCGAGCCAAGTTGAGCATGCCGAGAAAAGAGTGTTGTGGTGGAAGCGAACTCGGTCAGTCAACGTTGAAGGCGTTGCTTCAACGTTCCTCCGACGGAATTGGAAACTCGTCGACGAGGGCTCTGGCGAGATCTTGGCCGTGTGTGCTAGCAACAGAGAGATCAAACACTTCGTCATGTTGGAAATAAGAGCAAACCTTGGCGACGTGTTTGAGCAAATGGCAATTTTGACATGTCTATCGCTGTACGAGGAGGCGGACCGGGACTGATAGGCAACTTGGAAGGTCACAGCGGCTTGGGGCGCTTGACTTGAGCTTGAGGCTATTTCTGTTTGGTATAGTCTTTTCGTTTATGCGAAGGTCATTTGGAGGTTACTTGAAGGACACAGTGCCCCGACTACGGGACAGAGAAGTATGCCTTTCCTGAAGCTCAGTGCATATTTAACTCTGTCTAAAGTGACTTGGATTGTTTTCCAGGAGTTAGTACAACGACCAGCATAGATAATTGAGAACATGCCTAGACCATTATTGAAGATGATTTGGTCTTGTAAGCCAACTGAAGACAATCCACCTTGCCCAGGCAGTTTCAGTGCAGCCTCTGATAAGATATCCTGTATTGAGATGGAAAACTCGTGTTTTGAGTATTAGGACGAGAGAAGTATAAAACAACACTGAGGTTACAACGAATTCCATGAAGAAAAAAGTCCTCGTCTTGCATCAGTCTTCTGACAATACCGTTCCGCAAGCTATTTCAGTACTGTCCCTCAATAACAACCTCCTCTCTCGGGGCCCACCGTTTTCTCCCCCGAAAGAAACAGGCATAGAAAGCACATCCAGCAACAAATCCCGACACTCCAACTGCGCCGTACATCCACACCAAATATGGATCTTGTGAGACTGGCCCTAGCGCAATGCATATTGCCGCTGCGACAGCAATAGTCAACCAAAACAGGGCTGAAATCACAGATCGAAGACTTTAGTTACGCCAGTTAGCTCACATTTTGTCATTTATTAGGCCATGTTGACTTACTTCTTAGGCGCCTGGGTAAATGCCAGCTCTAACCCGGTAATGATGACAAAAGCCTCTGAAAAAGCCACGAGGATATAGCTCGGCGCTTGGATCCATACATGAATACTGCTTGGCGGGGACTTGTAGATGTAGTGCTGAAGCACGCAAGCGTAGACCATGGAGATGGAGGCAAACATAAAGCCCATAAAGATGCGAGTCACAGGATCAAAGTCGATCTTGTGCTTTCGGAGAAAAGGATACACAATGACTGGGCGACATTAGCGTTGAAGTCAGCAGTTATCGGGAAGAACTCACGATCCAGAAGGGGAATAAACAGGCAAAGGGCAATCGGATCCAGGTTTTGCAGAAGATCATTGGGGGTCCCGTGGAGGGCCATCTGCCCAGCCTGGGAGATCAGGTTGTTCCACATCTGGTTCCAGCAGATGAAATAGAAGGGGAAGAATAAGAACATCTATCGAATGTTAGTTGCTCCCTGGTAAGGTGATCTACTGGACGTACCTTGCAGCTTTTCAGACCGCGCTGGACATCGCCAACGTAGTCATCCGTATATCTCTCCTGGCTAGCAATCGGGTACTTCCCGACATGACCCGTTTCTCGCAATACCGATGGTCGCGCGTTATCAAAGCCGTGCTCTTTGATTGCGATGCTGGTTGTTCGGCAAGCGTCGAGAATTGCCGATCCCATTGGGGGGTTCCTGACGTACTTCTTGCGTCCGAGGAAGAACACAGCAGTGGAGAGAATAATTGCGCTACCCAAAGACGTCAGTGTTTGCATAATTCCGGCCATACTATAACATACATGAGCGGGACCAAGTATGCTAGCCAAAATGAGTGGTGAGCCTCAATGTTGACTGTGATCAACGGCGAAAGGGCACCAATATTGACTACCCAGTAGAACCTATGCCATTGTCAGACAGAGCTCTCAGGAAGTCTCTGGGCCAAGCTCACCACATGAAAAGTCTCTGGACAGTGAGCTCAGGGTCGACAACCACTTCTTCTCCCGACTTGAGCGTCTTCAGTACGGGATGAGAATTGGTATACTGCTCCGCGCAAAGAGGAGTAACGTTGGCCTTGATGCCTCCTGTGCCGAGGCCAATAGTTACCATGGCTGTGATCAAGCCTCCAAGGCCCGCGTTATTCGTGATTGCTGCTGGTGTTGATGTTGATACGAGAATAACGAGGCCTGCGATGTAGATGCCGCATGCACACATGATGGCCTTGAACTTGCCGAGGTATTGATCTGGGGACTGTCAGCCTGATGATGTATCTTAGAGTGGGCGCAAGTTTTACCAGCGATGATGGCGCCAATCACTGTAGATGCGTAGGCCCAAAACTTGAAAAAGTTTCCTAATGCAGTAGCCACAGCCTGTCCCTTTCCAAGGGCACCAGGAAGGTCGGATTCTGGATCATATGGGTTGCTGTGTTCCGTCAGTTGCTGGGGTTCTTCACGCCGTGGCACGTCTCAAGATTACTCACTTGATGTAGTTTTGAATTGGGCCTGATAACCCAAAGTAGGTAAATCTTTCACCAAGCTAAGACGGTTGTCAGCAAGTTCAAGTACCTGGTTTGAGATGCCGGACGTACTTCGACAACGAGGATCAGGAGAGCGACCAGAGGCAGCTTGTCGGGCACCCTTCGAAGACTCTGCCACTGATGGACTCCTGGTTTCTTGTCATGATCTACAACACTGGAAGCGTCGCCAGTGTTAATGGCGTTGGTGTTCTTGGTCTCGATGTCCATGTTGGACATTGTCGGGTTCCGAGCAAGGCGCGATGTTAAACCCCTCAAACAAACCGTTGATGAATAGTTCTCCAGATAATGACCGAACAAACTTCTGGTCCGAGAATTGACAGCGCAAATAACATGGCTTGAGGTTCCCTTTAAAACGCAGGGAAATGGAGCCTTGCAGCTATCGCCCCGGACCCGTTGTGCTGGGATGGCACGCGAGAGATAACGCGGGGAGGGAGTTGACGTCGTTGATAGGCGGCGTTCCACGGCCTATCTCTAGCGATAGGTGTTGTGGGTCCAAAGATCGGCCGTTGCAACGCCGCCAATCGCCGCCTACGCCGTCATCGCGGAGGGTCCCCGTGTGAAACCAGCGGCGTCGGGATCCCGGATGAACGCCGACGACGATTGTGTTTATCTGGAGGTCTTAGAGGCGAATTGTTTAACTTCGTGGTTTTTGTTTTAGATACGGCCTACATTTTACAGCGCTTCAGAACAATGACTGGAAACACCACTGTCACTACCATCCTTGCCGCCCCGGCGCCGACAACCACAATCCCACTGTCTAGTCCGGGCCGGTTGCAAATTCCCTCTCATCAGTACAAAGGCCTGGATCCGGAATGGCGTGCCCTCTGGAACAACCACGGAGGCTCCATGGTCCGGGCAGATGAAGTTACACTCGAAGAATACAGAGCCGATTCCGCCAAGCACAGCTTCACGTATCCAACATGTCCAGGTAATTCCGTCTATACAACTAGCAATATAGCCTCTGACGAATGGTTTAGGTCCGGGTGTATTTCATGTCCAGGACCATCAAGTTCCCGTCTCTCACCCAGTCGGAGAGGTCACGGTAAGAATATACTCACCCAAGGGACCAGGCCCCTTTCCAGTGCATCTGAACTTCCATGGAGGCAAGCCCCGACACACATAAACTATTACACCGCTTTATCCTAACAAAAATCAGGTGGATGGGTGCTAGGAAGTCTCAAGTCTGAGGCAGCGTGGTGCCGGCACATCTGCAACAAGTCCGCCATCAAAGTGATCGATGTGGACTATCGGATGGGGCCAGAATTCAAGTTCCCAACTGCCATCTATGATTGCTGGGACACAGTAAAATGGGTGAGTTAATATTTAATCCGACACCAGCCCCCAAGTTGACCACCGGCAGGCGATTACCAACGCCGAATTGCTGAACGTTGACCCCAAAAGCGTGTCATTCGGCGGGCTATCAGCTGGCGGTCAAATGTCCGCAGTTCTGGCACATTTTGCAAGAGACGAGGGTGTAGACATCAAACTTCACCTGATGGTAGTTCCTGCGACGGACATGCGATACTGCAGCACAAAAATCAAGGAGCTAACGCCGGATAACTGCCCATACGAGAGTGCTCGTCTTTTCGCAGACCTGCCTTGGGGACCATTGGGGCGTGAACAATGGTTCTTGAAATATTGGCTTGGAGAAGACCCCGGTTAGTTGTTCATTTTGGAGAGTACCTTACGTCCCGCCACTGATTAACGCAAACTTCAGATGAGCAAGAGCGAGCCTTGAACAACTGGATCCTGACTCCAGTACTCGCCCCCAACATGAAAGACTTGCCCCCAGCGCACATCGTCACCGCCGAGTTTGATCTTGAGCGGGATGAAGGCGAATTCTATGGCCGGATGTTGAAGGATGCTGGGAACAGGGTGACTCTGAAGAGATATGCTGGGTCGCCGCATGCTTTTGCCCACTACAATCATCCGGAAAGGGGACTGAAAAAGAGCTTCGGGTTCATCGAAGACACTGCTCAGCTTCTCAAAGACGTACACTACGGTCGATAGATTGATACGAATGTATAGACAAATCAATACGTTTCAAGCCCTTCTATCTTCCCGGTGACTAATCATTGCTACTCGTATAAAACGCCATCCGGATAACCAAAAATGGCCAACCCAGTATGAATCAAAAATTTCACGAGGCCCTTCAATTGGTAATCTACATTAATCTCTGTAACTCTAAAAGATACCGACCCAAACGAGCTGATAAAGATCTCCCCACTGCCCCGCGCTCATATCCATGCCATGCATGCTAAGGCGCCATCGGCCGAGGTGGAGATAGAGAACCCCACCAATCAGAGTGAATGCCGACGAGCACTCGCCGAGCCCGGACTCGAGGGCGGCTCAACATCTGGCGTAACGATTCTTATTTCTGACGGCCATCTACGTTCCGCCTTATGTGAGTCATTGAAGATTACTCCTACAGAGACGATTCACCAATTTTGAGATGATATAAATTACAGTTGAATATTCTTTTGACCTTTAGATTCGCTAGCAAAGTCATTAACGTCGAGTTCTTTCAACATGGCTCCAGACAGCATCGTTATTGTCGGGTATGTTCCCAAACTGCCGATACCTTTCCTAATTGACATCCCGTAGTGCTGGCATCATTGGCCTCGATGTTGCCTTGGTTCTCTCTGAAAGAGGATACGGAAAGCACATCACCGTTATCGCCGAGCATCTCCCCGGAGACACCTCCGTAGCGTACACATCTCCCTGGTAAGTTCATCCGTGCCTCTTCTGTGCGCTCAGCAAGACCGACATATAACAGGGCTGGTTGCAACTTCTCTGCTCTCTCGGGCACTGATGCCAATGCCCTGAAATGGGACCGCCATGGGTACACTCATTTGTTTAAGTTGGCTTCAGAGCGGTCCGAAGAAACATATGTTCAGCGAACGCCATCCGTTGAACTGTGGGATGAAAATGTTCCACATGAAAAGATAAAGAACATGTCGGAATACCTGGAAGACGTAAGGCTGTCTGTGTTGCTGCAAATGTCGCACATCTATGCTGACGGACTATAGTTTCGAGTGCTGTCTACAGAAGAACTTCCTAAAGGTGTAAAGTTCGCAGTTTCCTTCACCACCCTCACAGTCAACGCACCTAGTCACATCGGCTATCTACATCGCAGACTGAAAGACCAGTACGGTGTGCGATTTGTGCGGCAGAAGCTCCCAGGCATCGAATCTGCATTTGCTAGCCCAGCGACCAAGGTCGTGTTCAACTGCATTGGGAACGCCGCCAAGACGCTCCCCGGCATCGAAGACCCAAAATGCTACCCAACTAGAGGCCAAGTCCTTTTGACCAGAGCTCCTCATGTACGGACGAACATTATGCGGCATGGGAAGGATTATGAGACGTACGTAATCCCTCGCCCTGAGTCCAATGGAAATGTCATCCTCGGAGGATACATGCAGAAAGGTGTCGGGTAAGTAATAGCCCAAGTCCCACAAGCAACTACTCCTGATATACGTTGCAGCGGCGATTCCACCTATTCGTATGAGACCCAGTCTATCTTGGATCGAACCAAGAAGTTGAGCTCCGAGCTGCGAGAGAAGGATCCCGAGATCCTTGCAGTGTTTGCTGGGCTCCGGCCCTCACGCGAAGGCGGCGCACGGATTGAAAGGGATAAAATCACCATTGCTGGCGATAAAAGGGTCATTGTACATAATTATGGTGCTGGAGGTACTGGATTTCAAGCCGGCTATGGCATGGCTTTGGACGCCGTCGGGACTGTCGAGGATGTATTGAGTGAGCTCCAGAATGACGAGCCTCGAGCGCATTTGTGATCAAGTTGAGATTTGGTTTGAACCCTATGCTTAATGAATACATGGCGATTCTATTGACTTAGTGAACGTTTTTCGCAAATGCGCATTTCAAGAACTCTCTGAGGCTCTAAATGCATCCACGACGTGTGGTTCCAGCTTCAGGACCTTTTCGACTCCGCGCCAGAAAATGGAGTCGATTCGTAGCAAAGCCAAGCGAAGCACTGGCAGGGAACTTGACTTTAGTCGGAGTTGCCTCCGGGTCTGTTGCAATAGGTCGATCCCGGACATGGCTTCATCGTAGTTGGGGGATGAGACAATCATTAGAAGTTGAGTGAAACAGAGTGACGAAAAGGTAGACTGGCACCATGGAGGCCAAAATCCGTTGATATCGTCAGTCTTGAGTGTTTTGATGAAGTTTGAGAAGTTGACGAGACAATCTTTCAACCCGTTTCGTAGGCTTTCTCGAGATTGGAAGCTCGATGGCTCCACGATTCCGGAGACGGCAGCGAGGAAAGGGCGAATGGTTGATCGGAGGATTAGGAGAGTGGTTTGGTGGTAACCCAGAGTCAGGATTGTTCGCAGCATTGGGGGTTGGTTGTTTTGGGACAGCTGAGTATCGGTGTCGCGGGCTTGCTGTATCCGGGCAATTGCCTGCATAAGTTTATTTGCAACATCCAGTCCGCCCTGAGGGTCCTCTGCGAGAGACTGCACTGCTCGTAAAGAGCTGAGGAGTTAGCAAATCACAATTTGAGGCTGAGGGTGAAACTCACTAAAGGCCCGAAAGAGTCGAAGCCAAGACATCAGTCAACGATGACATATCTAGCATCTCAATCCACTGTTCATCTGGCAAACCGGAACAGTGGCTATCATTTGGCCGGAGTGACGTAACGAGCCAGTTCTCATTGCTGATTAAAGGTGGCCTTCCGAGACATGCCGCAAGCCATTTATCGGTTGCATATACAGCAAAAGAAAGCCGGCGCCTTTGGGATATCTGGGGGGAAGAAATTTTCCAGGCCAACGGATCTAGGTGCAAGCCAATATTGACAGCGGCAGCCACAAGTAGTCCCAACATGGACCACCGATAGCTTGCGTCAGAAACTAGGGGATTGGAGGATGGGCGTGCAACAACCAAGAGCAGAGTCTGAACCAGGGCGATGCTTGGCGAGTGGAGGTCAGCTGCCAAGGCGGTGTTGATGATGCGGGAAAGCGGCGCATATGGAGGAGAATCATAGGCCAAGTCTATGCATAACTGGTCGTCATACATGGCAAATGGAAATGAAATTGAGTAGATTGCTGCAAGGAGGTGGGGGGGCGTGGACGCTGGATCGGGAAACAGTTGGGTCGAGAAGATGGGATATTGCGGAGCGATGAACTTTTGGTACAAAGCAATCAGTCTCTTCCCCATCGACTCAGAAACTTCCTCTTTTAGCTTTGACCTGAGCTCGCTTTCAGGAACGACATCATGACCTGCCTCCTCTCTGCTCCTTGCAAATAGGGACGGCTGAGAAACGAGGAACTGGACGGGAACAGGGTCCTGCTGGACGGAATGAATGGCCAGCTGCTTGAATTTGAAAGTGCCAGCATAGTCGAACTGATACCTTCGAAGGAGATATGGATCCATGCCTCCGGTGAGGCCTAAAGCCTCGGGGTTTAAACTACCAGTTCCGTCAAGGATGACGTCTGGTGAGTCTGCGGGAAGCCCGGTGGATGAGCTTTGGGAGGTTGCGGAAACGCCGCCGGCGGGAGACGGGTTAGACGAGGGACTTTGAGTATGAAACATAAACTGGTATTCCGATCCGTCCATGTCGAGATTGTCGAGGAACTGCATGCTCATCTCGGGGAACGTGGTGTTGGGGGCATCAACCGGCGATGGCGCGTGATTGCCAGAGACTCCCATGCCGAGTTCTCCGTGCAGTGTCTCAACAATGCCACCAGTCGAGTCATTACCATTGATGAGAGGATCAGTGAGCGACTCGGTAAGAGACTCGGCGAACGACTCGGTGGCAATGTGCTTCTTGCGCGGGCGTGTAGCCTCGACAAAGGTGCACTCTTTGGCGTGCAGCTGACACGAACGGCATGGCGGCGATCCCTCGATGCGACAGGCGGTCTTGCGAGAGCGGCAGAAGTCACATGGCCGCTGCCGTTTGCTCATGTACTTGCGCATCATTGAAGGAGGAGGAAACGGATGTTGAACAGTTGGTGGATGATTTGGTGATGGAGTCACCTGAGAAGCGGAGTGAGGAGGAGTGTCCCACTATCGTCCTCTGGCACTGAAGTTAGCGCATAATCCACTGGGGGCCGATAATCTCTAGCGGTAGCGTTCACTATTAAGGGACCATCATATTTCCAGCTGATCTCCCAAGTACTCTCCAAGCTACCCTAAGCTACCCTAAGCTACCCAACCTACCTAGCTTCAATCGCCTGAATAGAACGCACCATAACAATTGGGATTGAGAGAGCTACATCATAGCAAGCGTATTTACTCATTGATGACTTTAGACCAGTCGTATCTGCCTGCCCACTCTCTCCAGCTCGTCATCGGGCAATCAATACCAGCCTAGCGAACATGTCAGTGAACACAAATCTATCTGTTTGACGGGTCTCGTACTTACGTTTCGAATGTCTTGAGCCTTCAAAAGAGGTAGTCCGCCGTCATATCCCGGATCCGAACCATATGAGAACATGTATGCAACCTCGATGCCCGTATCGCGATCTCCGGTCATATCGATCATCTCCTCAGCAGTGACCTGTCTGTATGATACTGGCAGACCAGTCACACTACCCCATGTCTTGATCCAGTCATTCCAGCTGCAAGTAGTACCCTCTGCCATGTATTCCTTGCCAGCTGGCATCTGGTAGACCGCGTAAACAAAATTGCCCATATCACCCACTGGGTCTAGGTGTGGCACTGGTCTATCTGGAGCTGCGGTGAATGCCATCTGGAAGCTGCCGTTGGGGAGCTAGTAAAGATTAGGACGGCCTCTTCATATGCGTCACTTCACTCACCTTGCGAAGGTATGAGTTGGGGAGGATGTTGAAGCTAGTAAAAAAGAAACCTGTTTGGACGCAAGACATCTTGGCCGCCAGCTCTGGATACTTGTCCCGAACGTATATGGGGAAGATGTCGGCCTTTGCGTCAAAATGGTACAGCTCTGTGAAAGCTCCTCCACTACACTTGCCAGCATGACTGAGTGTGGACACGAGGAACCCATTCGCATCAAGGGAGTCGACCGTAGTGGCGGCCGCATCGGCAATGTTCTTTCCCTGTCGATACTCGACATCGTAGGCCAACTTGCGACACGAGATGCCCAACTCTTGAGCCTTCTGCCGACAATCAGGGCGGAAGAAGGGTTCCCAGTAGTTGGTGACGCTGAAGATTACATGGGCGCCGTGGAACACAGTGGTGAGGCTGTCAACATCGTCGAGGTCGGCCTTGACCACCTCGATACCTTCAGCGGTGAGCTTTTGTGCTGCTGGTGAGGATGGGTCTCGCGTCAAGCCTCGCACACGGAAGCCAGCCCGGCAGAAACGGCGTGCGACAGAGCCGCCCTGGTTCCCTGTGGCGCCCACGACGCAGATGAGCTTGTTCTCAGTGGTCATGGTTGAGTGGGTGTGCAAGTCTGACTAAAAGTCCGAAATAACGCTTCACTAGCACCGAGGGTCTCTGTTCCAAATGCACCCTTTTACTAGAAACAATTCCTTGTGGTAGTGAATGATATCGTAATAACCCGGATCTTGGACAACCTTGAATCGCTATAAACCCAGGTTGACTACAGGTAAGTGGCCATCCAGGCATCCGCATGAGTTGCCAAGACCACTGGGTTGTGGAGATGGGGGCAGCGGGGTACGAGAACCTGAGTTGACCTGGAAGGGACAGTTACCGAAGTATGTCGCATCCATTTTCCAAGTAATTGCATTACCGGGGTTACGGCCTGAAACGCGGGCTCTTTACAGCATCAATCGAGATCTCATCAGCCGGGATTAGCAGTGTTCGGCGTCTCAGTCGACATGCAGCAGCCGTCGGCATCTTTGGCTACTCGAGCGACGGGAAGTCTGCGTTTTCACCGAGGGTATGGGAGAGCTTTTCTCCAGCTACAAGGCCCTCCGTAATACCCCGATTTTACGTTACTTTGGACAGTGCATGGTTCCTCATCTCATGACAAACGGAGCGGATGAGACGACTTCGGCCTGCGGCGCCGTCGCCGAGGTGGATCCGGTCACTCGGAGTCAAACGGACAGGGTGCGCCGTGATGATCGGCCGACTCGTGGTGAATGTTGGTATATTTCCCCCGTGGCTGTAAAATCTCATGCTTGATTTGTACACCTCTTCAATACTCTCGACACGTTGATCCAGAAACACCTGGAAATTTTCCCAGCATGATCAGTAAGCCGGCACTGAGGATCGGAAACGTGTCTGGGGCGACGGGCGACAGCCCGAATGCCATGGAACGAATAGTCAAGCACGGTAACGTCGACGTCATCACCGGAGACTGGCTCTCGGAAATGAACATCGCGTGGAACTCCATTATTAAGGAGAAGGATCCCGACCTTGGGTACGAGCGCGGCTTTCTCGACCAGCTGGAAACATGCCTCGACGACATCGTCGCCAAGGGCATCAAAGTCGTCACCAACGCCGGAGCCCTCAACACACAGTCCCTGACCCGGGAGGTCCGCAACCTCTGTAAATCAAAAGGCCACGAAAACGTGCTGGTCGCAAGTGTCCTTGGAGACGATGTCTCGGGCCTCATCAGCAAGCTCGGGAAAGGCGTCGACTTCCCCCACCTCGATCACGTTGAGAAGGGCCTCAAAGACTGGGAGTTGAGACCGACCTGCGGCGCCGCTTACATCGGATGCAGGGGCATTGTTGAGGCCCTCAACGCCGGGGCTCAGATCGTCATCTGCGGCAGGTGCACCGATGCGTCGCCAGTCATGGGTGCGGCCGCGTGGTACTTCCAGTGGGCAGAAGACCAGTACGACGCCATGGCGGGCGCCCTGCTCGCCGGGCATCTAATCGAATGCGGCCCTTACGTGTGCGGGGCCAACTTCAGCGGCTTCAAGCAGATTCTCGACGACTTGGTGGACCTCAGCTTCCCCATTGCCGAAATCGACAGCCAAGGGCAGTGCGTGGTCACGACAACGGCAGCCGGCGGCGGTCGCGTCACCGAGGATACCGTGCGGGCGCAG
This sequence comes from Neonectria neomacrospora, assembly GCA_013756995.1. Classification (NCBI taxonomy): domain Eukaryota; kingdom Fungi; phylum Ascomycota; class Sordariomycetes; order Hypocreales; family Nectriaceae; genus Neonectria; species Neonectria neomacrospora. The sequence continues at coordinate 30,582 of JABSTB010000204.1, forward strand.
ATCTTGTATGAGCTGCAGGGGCATCTCTACCTGAACCCAGATGTGGTCGCCGACCTGTCCAACATCAAAGTTCAGGCAGAGCCAGATGTTCAGGACCGAGTCCGTGTTTCCGGAGTAGTCGGGCTTCCGCCGCCGTCCACGACCAAGGTCATGTTCGCGGCTCCCGGGGGCTACCAAGCCGAGGCCAGCTTCTACATCAACGGCCTGGACATTGAAGCCAAAGAGAAAATGATGCGGCAGCAGCTGGACCACATATTCAAAGACCACAACTTCAGCAAGCTAAGCATCGAGCTATACGGAACGAAGCATGACAACCCAACAAGCCAGCAGGCGGGCACGCTGTTCCTCCGGATCTTTGCCCAGGCTAGACAACTGGAGGACATCAGTGCTCCAAAATTCAAGATCCCGATTTATGCCCTGCGCATGCAGAGCTACCCGGGATACCACATGAACTTGGACTTTCGGACAATGGATCCTAAACAGTTCATGGAGATATTCCCAGCGACCATTTCTCAGGCCGCAATCGACCATCGGGTAGAGCTTCCTTCGGGTCAACTTGTGCATATAAGCCCCCCACTGGAGTCGGCGCAATATCCAGTTGAGCGGCCATCGTACGAGACAGCACATCCAACAGATCTGACAAGCTTTGGTCCGACGCGGTGGGTTCCGCTGGGGAGTGTCTTCCACGCCAGATCCGGCGACAAAGCAGACAACTCCAACGTCGGCTTCTTCGCACGCTCCGGTTATGACGATGAGCATGAGTGGTTGAAGAGCTTTTTGACCGTGGAGAGGCTCAAGATGCTGCTGGGGGATGATTGGCACAAGGGCGATACATCCCGCCGTGTCGAGCGGGTTGAGTTTCCTGGCCTGAAAGCTGTCCACTTGTAAGTTCTCGCTATACACCACCTGTGCATCACTAATTGTCATAGCCGCATTCTTGATAACCTCTCGGGAGGTATAGCGTCCTCGGAGCGTATTGATGGGCTGGGAAAGGGAATCGGGGAGTATTTAAGAAGTCGGTTTGTCGATATGCCATTGAGGTTTCTTGAACGGGGAACGATTTAGAGCGGCGCGACAATTGCTAAATGATCAGGGATATATAGAGAAAGCTATTGGACCATCCTCTTATGGTTTAACTCGAAGCGAATGTTCAGCGGAATCCTAGGCGCCCGACGATGGTATCACTTCTGCCAGCCGCCGAAGTGCCTATTTCGCGAGTAGAAAGAGGAAGTGCCGGCCCCTATATTTCTGATAATTAAGTTATGTATAAGTGTGAGCTATCTAGCAAGCCGGGTCAAGTGAGACCAGATTCAACGCCGTTCTTTATTCTTGTTTCAAATTTCCGTTGGAATAAGCTGGGTTTGACCGGGTCTTGGCCAAGGTCCGTAGTGGCAATTCTTTGTAGCCACAGGCAAGGAGTGCAAGTTGGAATGTTTGGTATCAATCGTGGCGCCAGATTGGTGTCTCACCAGCCCTCGACTTACAGCCAACGGAATGGGCTGTGGTAGCAAAGAGGGAGGTCGGTCTTGAATCAAGGGAGACGCAGAAAAATGTCAATTCGCTAATTACACCTTCAAATCATAACAAGCCCTGTTGGAGTGCTTCACTTCCTTCCCCTGCTGAACAGCCACAGCGATGATACAATGCGACCCGCTGTAGTCGCTGGGGATGTCGATGACCGTCTCGAACCCGCGGGCCGTGGCCTTGCCCAGCGGCGTCATGCGCACGCCCATCTCGACGTCGTAGACGTTCCAGTACTCGACGTCGGTGGCGCCGTTCCAGCTCACGTAGGCCTTTAGGGCGCCATCTTCGTCCTTCTCGAAGACCAGCGCCGGCGGCCACTTGCGCGGCGTGGCCTTCCACGGCGCCTTGAAGACGCGGTAGCTCTGGGCCATGCTGTCATGGCCGAAGCGGCCCTCCCAGCGGATGTCGCTGCTGTCGTTGCCCGGGCCGTACTCACGGATCACCGGCACCAACCCGTACGCCATCAGCTGGTTGCCGTTGCTCAGCTCTGCGTCGTAGCTGCCCTGGCTCTCGACGTACGTCAGCTTGGGCGGCTGGATGTTGCGCAGCACCGTGGGCGCCACGGACGAGTTGGGCGGCGTGGCGACGTGCAACAGCAGGCCCCGCGTCGACGTCACATTGGTGTCGCCGTCGGTGTTGTGGTTGTCGAACAGCCCGAGGTCGAAGCCCGAGCGGGTGACGTTGTGCGCGCGCGCGTGGTGCGCCCACCGGAACTGGCCCTCGGCCGGCAGCGCGCCGAAGTCGCCGGCGCCCTCCTCGCCGCTGCCGTTCAGCTCCCAGAGCACCTTGCCGGTGATCCGTGAGATGGCGTAGCAGGCCCAGAAGTGCCGGCTGCTGATCAGGAAGGCGTCGTTGCCCAGCGGCTGGATCGAGTTGAGGTGGAAGAAGTCGTGCGGGCGGCCCTCGGAGCCGTCGCTCAGGTACGACGGCAGCGGCAGCCGCGAGTCGGCGACGTTGAAGTGGGCGAGGGCGCTCCAGCTGAAGAGGACCTCGTTGGTGGCGATATCGATCTCGTAGAACAGGCTGTCGTTGACCCAGTCGTCCGCTTTGCCGCCCAGTGCCGTTAGGTTGTACTGGGTGGTGTTGTAGACGGTGACCAGGACACTTCCCCATGGTGTGACCTGATGCTCGTGAAAATCAAGGAAGCCAGGAGGAGTGTGCTTCAGCTTGGAATGGATGGCGGAGCCATTGAATTTGATCTTGTCGACGACATAGCCGTCGTCCATGTACAGCCACTCGCCGAACCCGTGGCCATGCTTCGAATTGCCTTGCCAGACAGTCAGGTGAGGCTTGCCTTTGATCTCCTGGATGCGGAAGTCGTTGGGGCCACCGGGATAGTCGAAGCAGTAGACGAGCTCGTTGTCCTGCGACATGATGACGGGCAGGCTCTCCTGCAGGGCATTGCCATGGCGGGACTTGGGGGTGAAGAACAGGTACCCATCCGCGAGCTCGCCTTCATTGGACGTGACGGTGAGGAACGGCGGGGTGAACGGCGAGCTCTTGTAGGCGCGGTAGGGCCAAGTCGCCGGGTCCTCGGGGTAGACGACCTCGACGTAGGGGTGTGAAGGGAACCAGGGGAAGTCCTCGGGCGAGGTGTGGTGAGGCTCCGGGTATGCGGGCGTGGAGAAGAGGTAGTAGAAGAGGAAGCAGTTGGCAAAGATGCCGACGCCAATTAGCCTGGTGGTCCAGGACGAGGCGGATATCGAAACCATTTTACTCGTAGCCCATCAAAAAAAACCCCACGGGGAGAAAGGACTGGAAGCAACCTTGTCGAGAAGCCGTGGAAGCGTTACGAGACGTCGACCATTTCTCGTGTCGTGGCACAGGCGGGAAGAAGAGGAGCCGCTTGTTGCACGAAAAAAAACAGACAGCCAGCAGATAGACTGAACCAGGGAACAAATTAGACCAGCCTCGACAGAAGAAGGCCCCGGGACGACTTTATATCGCCAGGCTCAGTCGGGAATCCAATGGCAAAAACTGGAGAAGGTGTCAAATCAGGGGCACATTTCTCCAGGCCAGAACAAATAGCGGCCGATTTGCACGCCACTGTCTACCCCTTGCCTCGTCCACTAGTCCGCCGCCACACACACAGTTCCAGCCTAGCCCGCGATGGCTGCCAATGAGCAGCGAATGTGTTTCATTCCATGCGTTTTTGTCCATCTCGCTTTCAAGGGAGGGACGCGTCCTCCCGGCGCGTCGGGAATGAGATGGCTCCTTGGTGTAGGTGTCGATGGCCACGTGCCGAGATGGGTTAACTTAGTTTCCCGATTCATCGCGGATACGTTCCATACGCTGTGCCAATGGCTTGGAACAGGCGTGGTCGGGTTTCCTGTGAGATCTGATCGGGAAGCAATCCATCCCTGCCTGCTTGGGCCGACCTCGTCTTGGTATCGCGGCAGGGTCAGAGGCAAGGGACTCGCATCCCTGCATTCCAAGTCAGCCCTATCAAGAGGAATTCCACGCCTCTTGATTAGAGAGTCGATTAGAGAGTGCAGAGTCAAAACTCAATTCGATGTCTCGTCCCAAGACCTTTGAGCCCGACTCTGACAGCTCGCTCCCTGCATGTCTACTCCCAACTCTCTTGAATAAGCTTAACATGTCATGTCCTGAAATTAGCGAGTGCTTGTTTGTCGCCATGTTTTAGGTCTGCATTGTCACATCTTCCATCTTTCTGTCACCCCCGCCTAATTCATCCCACTGCGATTACTTCGACCGCATCGCCAAGTCTTGACAAAATCACGTCTTGAACCCCGCGCAGCCCGTATCGCGCAACACACTCCGCCCCTCGTTTCCATTACTCAACTGTGCCTCCTTAGCACCATCACGAGGTTCTCCGTCGCGGACCCACCCCGATCGCTCGGAACTGCTCCTCCAGCGAACAGCGGCATCGGCCCGTATACCGACAGGAAGGGCGTGCAGGTGGGGAAAAGCACAAGGTATATAACTTCGACATGTCGTGCTCCCCGTAGACCGCGTCAGTGAAAACTGCCAGTATCTCGGTCCAGACCTCATCCTGCCTCTACCGCCAGCATGCCCGCCACCGACGCCGAACGCCTCGCGGCCCGGAAGCCCATCCCGAAGCCCGTCCCGGCTTACCTGCCCTCCGACGACAGCTCCCCGCTAAAGGTGGACAAGGCCCGGTACACGGCATTCCGGGAGGCGCCGCGAGTCCTGGTCGACGAGTTCACTCTGCCCATCCGGTCCGGCAGGGCGTGGAAGGCCCCGGCCGGCTCGATTGTCAAGATCAGCACCCCGGAGGGTCCACAGGTTGGTATGCATTTATGGGTGAGGAACCGGTGTGGGGATAGCTTCATAAGCGAGGGGTTGAGAGGAGTGAGAGAGACGATGAGATGAGATGAGATGAGACGACAATTTCGGTGCACTCTAGCTGATACCCTTGACCCCAAAACAGGCGACTTGAACATCTGGAACGCCCACAACCCCCGCGAGCGCTTCTGGGCCAGCCGCACCAAGCAGCTGCACGCCTCGCACGTAACAACCTACGACCGACTCTGGTCCAACCTACCGTACATGCGCCCGCTGGCCACCATCATCACTGACACGCTGTCCTGGTACGGCGAGGACGAGCACGGCGGGCGGGTGCACGACCTGCTGGGCACGCGGTGCGACCCGTACATCAACACGGTGCTGAGCGGCGGCACCTACAACTTCCAGTGCCACTCGAACCTGACGCGCGCCGTGCTGCCCTTCGGCCTGAACGAGGCCGACGTCCACGACGTCATCAACATCTTCCAGGTCACCGGGCTCGACGACCGCGGCCGCTACTTCATGAACCCGTGTCCCGCCCAGCCCGGCGACCACCTCGAGTTCTTTGCCGAGCAGGACCTGTTGATGGCCCTGAGCACGTGCCCCGGCGGCGACCTGTCGCTGTGGGGGTTCGGCGCCGACAGCGAGGAGGAGATGATCAAGTGCTGCCGGCCGCTCAAGGTCGAGGTCTACCGCCTGGCCGATGAGAGCTTGCTGGAGAAGAGCGGGTGGAAGCCCGCGGAGACATCAGCCTACGCTGGGCGTCACGGCATGAACATTCCTCTCGGCGAGAAGAAATGAGGGAATTGGGCAGGTTATTAACCTTGTCTGATGTAACAGCCGTGTACAACAGTATTATACTATGTTCATATCAGGGTCTGAGGCCTCACTTCACGTCTATTGTTTGCTCAACTCATCCGTGAACGCATCACTTGCCCAAGTGACTCCCTTGAGTCTTCCCTGACAGTGACCAACTCACAGTGCAGTTCCCAATGGTTTCCAGTTTCCTCATAGGCATATTCATCATTTCGACTTCTCAGCCTTCAGCTCAGCAGCCAACACAGTCTCATCCCGATGTTGCAGAAGCGCAACCACGGCGCCTCCCGGCCCGGACAGGATCAAGCTCGTCATGATCCCCCTCGCCAGGTTCGCCCGCTCCTCAGAAGTCGACAGCACCGGGCGAACCTGGGACAACAGATGAACAGCCCAGATAAGCGTCGCCGCGGAACCAACATACAGGTCGTACTTGAAAAACTCATGAACCGCCGCCGCGGGCGAGACTATGGGCGTCGACGAGTGAGGCGACCCGGGGACAAAGACATTGCTCAGCGTGAGCGACCGCGCCACGCCCGCGGGATACAGCCCGGGGAAGACCGCGCTGGTAACAAGCACGGCAGCAGTGCAGAGCTGGCCCGTGACGGCAACGTTCCAGGCGAAGCCGTAGGCGTGCGACAAAGCCGATCTGTCGAGCTGGGCCGCAGGCGTGAAGGCATCCTGGCCGATGCTGGTCCTCTTGACAACGTCGGTGAAGAGCGCCTGCCACACGAGAACGTGCAGTGGAAAAGTCTGCCAGATAACATTGGCCCATTGACGCACGTAGCTGTGCGAGAAGGGGTACGCGAGGAAGCAGCAGAGCAGGGCGTATCCCAGCAGGAATGCCGGCACGACGGTGTGCAGACGGGTCGGGTCCCGGAGACGGACGGTGTCGGACAAGCTGAACCTCGACGTCACAACCAGATGGAGGACGAAGAAGAGGGGCGCAGCGATGCCGTAGCCAAGTGCCTGCATTGCAAATCCCCAGAACAGCGGGCTAGATGCGATTGTCAGCAAGAACTCTCGATATACAGCTGCTGGACCAAGTGGGAATCTCACTTGAACAGAATGGGGCTCCACCTGGCCACGCGCTGGCTCTCAATCATAAAGACAAGGAAGAAAGCCACCAGTTGAGATCCAAAGAAGAAGGTAAACAGGGAAAGCTCAGGACGCGAGCCATCAGCAACGTTAGCCCAGAATACGTTGCCTGTGGTCAGGAAGTTATCCACGGCCGGCACGCCCACGTAGTGCCGCAGAATGAGCCTGTTGGAGCCCGGCAGGAAGCGCGCGTCAGCCAGAATAGACGCTGCGAAGTCCAGGTAGCCGTTGCGGGAAAGCTGGCCGATCATGGCGTCGGCGCCGAACAGGAAGAGGACGCTGATGAGGGCGACGGGCAGCACGGGGAATGCCCGACCGGATGGCCCGGGAGGTTGCGACATGGCTAGTTGAGGCTGACGATGGTGGGACTGCAGCGCAAGAGGGTTCCGTTAGATAGAGGGTGCGTGGTTTATATTCAGCTGGGCAACGAACGGTATGTGTTGGATAAAACAATTACCGTGGCGGTTGTGAGATAGTTGTCCACTGTCAGACAAGTAGGCAGGCAGACAGATTTGCGATGCATGCGTCGTAGGTGGAGCCTCACAATCCTGGCCCGAACGAGGCAGAACAATCAACGCGTCTCCAACCAACATCCACACCAACTGCGTACCCCTCGAAATAGACATGAATGGCCCTCATTCTGATGCCAAGCCAGAAAAGTAACATCAAGTTCTTTACCAGTCATTACGGTCCCCTATCCATGGGTGCTAGCCAGCACCACATCGTCCAAACATGGCTCGTCTCTATGATACAATTATACACTCCAGCCCTGCCGGAAACCAGCCCGTCAAAGCCAATCATCACAGTCACGTCCTTCATTTCCGCTTCCTCCCCTTTGGCAAGTTCTTCCAATATTCGTCCACAACCGCCGGGGCCGTCTCCTCCACGGCTTCACGTGGCAGCCAGCTGTTCTCCTTGGCGTCGTAGCCTAACCACTCGACCAGCAGCCGCTTCTTGTTTGGCGAGTGCTTGCGGATCGCAAAGATGACGAACAGGTCAGGGTCCTTGGGGTTCAGTGGGCGCCCACCCTGGGCCTTCCAGTAGGCGAACAAGCTGTCTGGCGCGTCGCGGTGGAAGTTCTCCTCTGGTTCCCAGGTGGCGGGTCCTTGTTCCCACTGCACCTGAACTTCGATTGCGTCGCGCTTCCATCGGTGGCCGACGATGCCCGTGAATGTGTATTGCTCGTCATCCTCCTCTTGTTCATCTTCCTCCTCCTCCTCTACCTTATTGTTTTGCTCGACGACATGCGCTTCTGAGTTTCGGGCCGATCGCCGCCTGGATTGGGAAGACTGAAGGGGAAGTTTGGTCACACTCGCGGGCGTAAGGTCGGCATCGATCATGTCAATTTCATTGGTTTCGTTCTCGAGGTGGCTGTCATGGTCGGCGTTGTCGATTGGATCCTTTGCAGCTGCGGGAGAGGATGTTTGGCCGCGCTGTCACGATAGTCAGTCTGCCTGCGGGCTTGCGCGACGAAGCGGCAACAGCGTCACATTGCGCAACGTACCTCATAGTTGGTATCTGAGCTTGTGAGGCGATCCAGAGCGCGCTGAGCCCGGATCTTGTCCTTTTTGGAGATCGCCTTCGCTTTAGGCGACGGTTGCGCCCTGGGTGACGATTGCGTCCTGGGTGACGATTGCGCCTTAGGGAATGGAGGAAGAGGTGGAGGCGGCGGTTTGCGAGGCGAGAAGAGAGCCAAGACGGAATTCATGATGTAAAGCGGGGTGCGTGGATGATACAGTGTTCATGAATTGAATACAGGTGAATGAAGGAGGAGATGATATCACGAGAGAGAAAAAAGGGAAAAGTAGAGAGAGACAGATGTCGCAAAGTCGGATTATCAACACTGAACCAACCGTTCGTTACCCCAGGCACAGTTCGCGTCTTTAAACGTTCCCCTCAGCGACCAGAGGGCCCACGGACATGACGCACCTGACCGCGGGGCCGCAGAGGCACGTGATGCGGTAGTAGGATGAGCGCACGGGCCATCCACATCAACACCAATCTCAATCCGAATCCCCGTTTCAGGAAGGAGAGAGATGTGCATGCAGGCACTAAACGGACGAAGCTTTTATGCCACCTTCGTTCACAACTTGCAAAAAGAAGAACACCAACAATTGTTTCCAATCGGGAAAAAGGAAGGGTCTGGCCGGGGATTGAACCCGGGACCTCTCGCAAGCTAAGCTATAGGGTTTGCCCTAAGCGAGAATCATACCGCTAGACCACCAGACCGTCCAAGCCAGTAATGGCTTGTACTGTTGATGGAAGGGCGGAATGCTAATGAAGGTTATATACCACCAAAGTGATAGTCCTCAGAATTCCTCCCGCAAAGCGTAGGGTAGGTCTTGTGCAACAACTATCACCCACAAGGCATTCTAGATAACAGGGTAACGCCGTTCTAGTGAACCTATTGTTATTCTAGTTTAATTTCTAGGTAAGCTTGAATGGATGTTAGACAAATTTCGCTGGCGAATGTCTTCTTTGTTCGTTGCTCGTGGAAGCTTAAAATACAAAAGGTTACACCTTATCTGGCAGCCGCCGTTCTTCGGTCTCAATCAGTGGTTACATTCTTTCCAACTTCAAGTAAACAACCCAGTGGTAATTCTTCAGCAGAAGTTTGAGGAGAGCATCGACCTCTCACAGAATGTTACTTGCTATTCCTAGTCATGATGCCACCCTTTCTCTGCTAACGCCCATGCCTCCCTTACAAGACTTTTGCCAAATATTCCGCTGGCCGTTTTTTGGGTTAAGAAACACCTTTACTAGTTGACCTTGAAAAATAGCCGTAGTTGATGTTTCCGTTTGGGTTCCTGGGTACAGTTCAGCTCACTTACCTACATCAGTCTCTGGTGACTCTGATAATACCCTGTCAATAACTGAGACCGTTTGAACATGTCAGTCCCGACAGGCATGTGCTTTATATGCAGGCCCGCCAAACCTCGACATGGACATCAAGGTCGTAGTTCCCCACCGTCTCAAACCACCCACCTAGCTCAGGAACACAGGGAAGACAACCAGGCCTAGTCCGACCCAGGACCAGGGGAGGAGCGGTGAGGTGCTCCAGATGCGGGCCGTGCCGCAAGCGTAATGATGTCTGAGCTTTGTTCGGGGAGTTCGCATCGTCGACGACGTTTCTGGAGTGACGGCAGGCCGCGATGGAGTCGTCCGAGAACAGGGGTGTAGATGGACGTCATGGATACTCGGGGAGAGCCTTCGGTGGGCAAGTAAGTGGGCAGAGTTGGCGAGAGACTTGGCGAACCTGGTGGAGAAGATGGTAGTAGTCTCAAGATCCGAAGCTTAGCAAAACCCTTTCAAGAACCAGTTCCTTGGCATCAGTGAAATCGCAACCTCCCCGTGCATGCCAAGTCATCTTGTGCATCGATGCAGAACAGTTTGACAGGTGACAGGGAAGACAGCGGATCATGAATGATGCTGGATGGAGCACTGCGTAGTAGGGAGGGTGGAGACTGGCATCACGTGATAGTCGGAAGAAGGGCTGTGAGGTTCAACTTTCAAGACAACACCTCAAGAGTGCGTGGATGTACTCTAACAGGACATGTTGAATGTGGTTCCAACCGCCGGTCAAGCGCATGATCTGGTCCGATGTACGGATAGGGCCTGTCGGTTTATTGAGAGAAGTTGGTGGCGTCAACTACCACCGAGACCAACACCACCGCTAACGGCAGTGCGGAAAATCGCGGGAGGGGTCAACTACGGGAGCCAAGGCGTGGTCCCTGGTTCCCTGCAAGATTGGCTGGGGCAAAGGCACATTCCCTGCATTACAGGACCCAGGTTGCCAGGCACCGCAGGCGGACTTACAGAGCGCAGTGCGATTGAGAATGGGATCCCGGCGCTGGCGACCTTAGACCTATACGCCCAGAACTGGGAGTTGGATCTGATCTCGCATGTGTCAGGTGGGCGCATGCATTTCGTCTCTTCTTCACTAGTTGGGTAACACTCGGCATTTCAGGGCACTTGAGAGACCTGACAGCATCTGAGGGGTAAATATAAAGATATAAACGTCTTGTAAGTGAACAATGAATTTTTTTTGAGTTTGTTTCTGTAATTGCTTCGACAGTTCCCTAATCCACCAGGTTGTAAATCTTCTGGATGTCATGCAGCACCGCTTCAAAGTCAATCTTAAGATCCTTAAGCAGACCGTCCTTGAAGCCAAAGACCCAACCGTGGACAATGGGGTACTTGTTCTTGGAGTACGACTGCTGGACGTCAGCCGACTTGATGACGTTGCGGCACTGTTCCACAACGTTGAGCTCGACCAGGCGGTTGTACCGGGCGTCCTTGTCGGCGATGGAATCCAGCTCCTTCTCGTGCAGGCGGTAGACGTCGCGAATGTTCCGCAGCCATGGGTTGAGCAGGCCCAGGTCCTTGGGAGTCATGGCGGCCTTGACACCGCCGCAGCCGTAGTGGCCGCAGACGATGATGTGCTTGACGCCCAGGTGCTTGACGGCGTAATTGATGACGCCCATGGCGTTAAGGTCGGTGTTGCACACCAGGTTGGCAATGTTGCGATGAATAAATGCCTCGCCGGGCTCCAGGCCGGTGATCTGCTCGGCGGGGATGCGCGAGTCGGAGCATCCGATCCACAGGTACTCGGGGTTCTGGCCCTCGGAGAGGTGAGTGAAGAAGTCGGGGTTCTTCTTCTTCTTCTCTTCGGCCCAGATACGGTTGTTCTCGAACAGCCGGTCATGGCTCTGCTCGAGATACTTGGCGATGTCCTCGTCGGCCATGGCGCGCCAGGTGCTGACACTGATGGGAGCTGGTCGCAATGACTTGTATGGGGATGACCCTCCGTGACGCGGAAAGCCGGTGCGGGAGCGGGCGGAGAGCGGCAATGAAGGCAGTAGAGGCCGGGTTCGTGTGGCGGCTGGTGTGAAGCGGAGGGCAGAAGATAGAGAACAAGTTGAAGAGGAAGATGAGAAAGAGAGAAGGGAAGAAGCGGAAGAAGAGGGGAGGCGCGTGAAGATCATGGGTGGAGTTACCCGTGCAGGTGCGGCGGACGACGGACAGGGGCGAGGCGACACTGGACAGGACGGAGTTGTTGGACTCGTCACTCGTGGATGGTGGACGGGACTCGTGGGGAACCGGACTGCTTGATTGATTGCCTTAGCCTTGCCCCCCTGGCCGCTTGGCGACAAAAGGCGCTTGCAGTGGTGCTTGGTGGTGGTGGTGGTGGTGTTGGTGGTGGTTGTACGAATAGTGGTGCAGCGGTTAAGTATTGTGGTGCGTGGTTGCAGTGGTGTTTGTTGTGGTGGTTGGTGTGGTTGCTCGCAATGATAAATTTGTTGAGGGTTGCGCCTGCGTCATGCAGCAAGGACTGGTCTTTGGCCGGGTGCGGATGGCAGGAGCTCCTTCCTTTCTGTGCTGCGGGAGTAGTCGGGATTACGTCGGCGCGATATCCTGGATGGGGATTGGGGAATCAATTGGGCAATGGAAAGGCGGTGCGAGCCCTAAGTACAAAACTCCTAGGCTGTTGGATGAATGGCTCATTGAGATCACCACCTCTAAAGCCGAGAGGCAAGAAACTCGAGATGGCCATGTTGCATCCGTAATGGCAAACGCGATCTCTGTGATTCGTGCTTGGGCCACGACCTGGTAGGTGCGCCCTTTTTTCCCTTCCTTTCCACGATGGATACCACGGCATTTGCTCTCCCCTGGACAAGCCCCCCGCATGCCGTCAGAGTTGCCCTCATCCCACGCACTTCTGCAGGGAACATCCCCTGTCCTCGCCGCGTTAGTGCTCCTGGGCGTGGGTGCCGCTGCCTCGGGTTGACCCGAATGCGCCGTTTGCTGCTTCAGCCATTGGGTGCCGAAGAGCGTGGGAGCATGAGAGCATGAGATGGGGAACAATCTCTGGCCAAGGCTAACGCGGATCCAGGACACAGGCTCTGAACCTATCACTTAGACTACACTCGCCCTTCTCTCGCTTGGACACTCTCCGTCCAGCCCATCTCCTCGGGGATCCGCCGATGGCCGCGGCGATTGCTTACTCCGAGTGGAGCTAAACGGGGCTTTTGGCGGCTTTGCGGCTTTGCGGCTTTCGTGCACCATCGTCCGTTAGTTCATCGACGCCATCTGCCCCACGGACGCGGAGTTCGACGACCGATGACCGCCCACGGTCAACGACCGAGATGCAAAACTCTCCGGCACAAGACCCTAGCACGACGTCTCATTATCCGACTTTCGTTGTTCATAAAAAAAGAAAACTGTTATTGTCGGCCTGACAAGCTGCAAAGCAAATTGGTGAGTCTGGTGCTAAAATACTTAGGTCCGTCCAAATATCCCTCTTCTCCCAGTCTAATGCACATGCCATCACTCCTTCCCGAATACTGCATCGAAGTATGCTGGAGCATCGTCCCCCTTGACTTGCGACATTTCCTTGACGGCTCGCACCAACGCCTTGACAGGCCTCTCAATCATCTTCCACCTAATCATGTCCGCCATCTCTTCCTTCATCCTCGCAAGGACTTGGCGACTTTCATCGGCTTCCTGACGTGCCTTTTCGGCTTCCACCGCCGCCTGCCTCATTGAACGGCCCACCTCATCAGTCACTTGTTTCTTGTTCCTCACCTTTGCCGCAAAGATCCCCTCTATCTCAGTATGGCATGCCTGTCTGGCCTCAACCACCTGGGCTTTGTGTTTTTGGACTTTTTCATTGTCCTGAGGCAGATCTTGACCATTGACTCGTAACACCTGATCCCGATAGTGGGAAACGCCAACTTCAATTGCCTGAGCCATTTCATGCTCCTGTTCCGCCTCGGCATGGACCCGGCGCTGTTCCACCACCAGGTTCTCCAATACTTCAATCTTCTTTTCATGCTCCTGGACCGCAGTTTTAGAGGCTGTGGCCTTACCCGAGAGACTCTTCAGGTCAATCGTTCCAGCCAAATCTTCGCAGAAAGGGATCATGTTCTGAAGAGCGTCCAAAGCAGAATTCGGGAGAAGATTTTGACATCTCTTCTTGGTAGGGGGATCTAGCTTCTCAGTATGGGAAGGAGAGACGTTCGAGCTGGGTCTTGGTCGTTTTGACCCTGCGGGTTGGACAGGACCATGTGCTTCGGCAACGTTCAACCCATTTGATGGAGGAGACGGAAGGTCGCCTCTGCCGTCCGAATTCTGGTGTTCGTTGTTCCCGTCATTACTACAGGAATCGCCATCAAGCGTTTGCGAGGTCGTGTCAGTCAGTTCGCTTGCCGGAGGCGGTAACAGCCCATAGCGGAGATGAGCACGAGGGTTCTCAAATGGCCAGCTGCCGGCTGGAAGGCGGTCACTGCCCAAGAGCTCGGTCAAAGCCAGCAAGACAAAGACGCCGCTTTGTATATCGGACTTGTGGCGGGGCCCATCCTGTCATCAGATTAGCAACACGCCAAGCCAGGAGACAACATCCGACCTACCATGATTTCCCATCGCATACCCCACCCTTCAAAGTTGGTGGTTACCCACGACGTAAGGGCTTCTTCCACCAAGTGGCCTCGTGAGACTACTTGCTCCCGAGTCGCCGGGTCATAGTGGTCGACATGCATACGCCGTGCCCTTTCATCAGGACGGATTCGCACAAGGGTCCAGCAACCGTGGTTCCACGGATGGTAGATGACGGAAAAGGTAGCCCTGTTGCGTCGCACTTTGTTGGAGATCTCCTGGTGGTGAGGCCCGTCGAACCTTTTGGCTCTGTCGGCTGTAGTTGAATTCATGTCGAAGTAGAGGGGATCGAGAAAGGTGACGCCGGCGTATGTGCTGTCCGAGATGGAGTCTTGGAGGAATCGAATGACGTCCGTCGTGAGAAGCTCATCGCCCGTGAGTTGGTTGTGTGCCTTTAGAGCAAGAGCCTCGTTTTCACGCATATTCCTCTTGCTGGCGTTTTCTTGACGATCTGGCCGACCCCCCGGTGATTGGGTTGGTGTCTGGAGGCCCGTTGCCGGCGCATTGGAGGGGATGGCGAGGTTCTCCTCAAGGCCCTGGCGTCTTGCCTTCTTGGCTCTGGGCTTGCTTTGATTGTCGCGAGGGGAGGATGGACTGGGTGTGCGTCTCGATCGCGGAGACCGGACTGCAGGCTGATTGGAATCATCGGACGAGCATAGGTCCCGCATTTTCCGAAGTGCGCGTACCGAAGTCACAGACTGCCACTTCGGTGGGCATGGCTTGTTCGCACTAGACCAACACGCAGCGTCGTAAAGGACACCAGCTGGGCCGGGTTTGTAGAGCGAACCCAAGGTTTCGAAGAGATCCCTGCGACTTTCGGCCTTGAGTGTGATTTCTAAGAGGTTGCTGATATCCGAGTCCGTGAGCTCGTCTCTGACCTTGCACCCCCGAGGGAACCAATCCGCGGGGGGGTACCAATAGTTGCCACGCCAGATGTGAGTGAGGCGCTTGGTCTTTTTGGCGACGGCCTCGGGATCCATGAAGTTTTGGTAGCTGGATCTTGGCGACTGTGCGCTGTCTGGCGCTTTGTCTTGGGTTTTGCGTTTGGCTTGGATGATGGGCATGGTTTGCGTAAGTGGAAGTGTAACTTTCCGGGTGGGGAGTGTATAAGAGGAAGCTAGTTGTCTGGGACAACATACCGCCAGGAGAGAAGGGGAGAGCCGGGTAACTGCCATTTATCATTTCTTGGACACAGGAAGTGGGAAGTGAAACTGAACTGGGTAGAACGGCCGCGAGTTGCCGTACAGAGACGGGACCGAGACATGGCAAACAAAGAGCCACGCAACGGACGCATGGCCAGCGACCTGGGAGGGATGGTTGCGGCCTGTTTCCACACACTGGCCGCGGCGAAGGAGTCGTTGCCGTTGCCAAGACGGATAGACGCAGGAAGGTGGTGGCAACTACGGACGTTCACTGGAGAGCACCCAGGTACTTCGTAGTTACTACGCAGTGAATCCCGAGTTATGACATAGAAAGCGAGAGAAAAGAGAAGAGAAGGCGGTCAACGAGAAACAACGGCTGAGAATCTGCAAGTTTGCGAAAAGCATGGTTTGGTGGCTGGTCAACTCGTGACGCATCGCCGAGCCTGATAGGGCGGGGCTGGGTGTTGGACAGTATCTGTCTGGCAGATACTGTTTGCCTGCAAGGACCTTTTTACGACGAGTCGCGGGGGAGGGGAAGCGATGGTTGGGGAAAACCAGGTAACGGGGTGAGGCGTCTGAGACACGCAGGCGGGTTGAGGACCAGGCTACGAATCACCAGGCCGAGAAATGTTTGTTTGTTTCAGCTCCCGGCAGCTTATTGTTATCGGTGCGTTCGGCAGCCTGCAGGAAGCTAGCTAGTCTACGGGTTGTGATGAATAGGATAGAGTTGGCACGTACAGCGGTGTTGCTGCACGACAAGCGAGAGACGGGATGTGATGAATGGATGGAGTAGCGAAGGAGGAGTGGAGGAGGCGGGAGGCGACCGATGAGAAGTCTCGGTGCTGTATTGTATCTGCAGCTGTGGCTTGGAAACGAGCACGATATGTTGCCATGGGCGCGTAACCGAATCACTTCAGAGGCGCGGAGAGAACAGCTCGTTGCTTTTGTTCTCGGGTTCGTGTCCAGACCGTCTCTTGTGCCTTCTCAACTTAGACTAGGTGGACCTCAGATTCCGGTGGTGGTCGCACGACGGAGATTATGCCGTCAGCGCCTGGAACTCGGCGGAACCAAGGATTCGGCGGGTGCGGAGACGTGCGGAAAGGAAAGCTGCCGTGGACGGCGAGGAATGCGGGGTGGCATGCCCGATCGGCGTTGATGTCGGCTTGGTCAGTCCTTGTGGCAAGCTGGGATTGTGAGGCGAGTCTCGACTCTCGAGTGGCCCACTGATCACACATCCCTGGTGTCCCGGGTCCGATACTAGTGTAGGTACATAGTAGTGAGTAGTCTACGTATCTTGGTACCTTAGTCCATCTTGCCTGCTAGCATCGGATGCGATAAGATCGGGATCATATCGATAGATTGTGATTTGTGATTATCATCTGTGATTGCGTTGCTTCCCACAGCTCACAGCTGGCGTTCACATCGCAACATCACGTCTCGCTCTGTTCCGTCTTACACAGCCGACAGCATAGGCCATCCACGCCCACCATGGATGCCTCCAGCTTACACACGTCCCACTCTTCCATGCCTAGTCCCTGCCCGGCTTGAACTTTTGTGTCCTGTGCTGCTGGCATTTGTAAGCCCGGTCGGAGTCTTTTGTAGGCGACCGGCCGATCTCCCACGCCGAGGCATCCGAAGTCCGCTCCTCGTTGCCCATATCATCCCGCCGGCCCGTCGCGCCTCTGGACAAATTCGCCATCGAGCAATGCAATGACGCGACAGGACGAAGACGACGACGCCTCCAGACGGCCGGGCTCCGCCCACGTGCCCATCCCGTCCGACGACCGACGGCCCGATGGCTTCACCAGCTACGGATCGTTCCCCGCGAGCGACCGCGCCGACGACGAGCCGCTGCCCAAACCGCCGGGCGCCAAGCCGGCCTCGACGCGCGCGCTGGCGCCCGACCTGCTGCGCGGCTTCCTGATGCTCGCCATGGCGCTGGACCACACGGCGCTGGCGCTCAACACGTGGGAGCACGGCACGGGCCGGAGCACCGAGATGGACGGCGCGGTCGTGTCGCGTTGGAACCGGCCGGCCGCCTACGTCGTGCGCACGCTGACGCACCTGTGCGCGCCGGGCTTCACCTTCCTGCTGGGCGTCGGCGTCGTGTACCTGGGCCGGTCGCGCACGCGGCTGGGCTGGTCGGCGGCGCGCATCGCGCGGTACTTTGCCGTGCGCGCCGCGGTGCTGACGCTGATCAACACGGTGCTGGGGCTGCTCGTCACCGGCGGCGCCGTGTGGTTCATGAACTTTGTCATGTTCTCGCTGGCCGTCGACTACTTCCTGGCCGGCATGCTATGGCTGGCCATCAACCGGACCGAGCCGCTGCTGGCCCGGGCCGTCTCGGGGCTTCTCCCGGAGGATGCCAACGACGCCGACGAGGATGAGGACGAGCCTCTTCTGCGGCCGGCCGCGGCGTCTCAACGCTCAACCCGCGCGGCTGCCTTGTCGTGGCACGTACACAATGCGCTTCTCTTCGTCTTCGGAGTCGTGACTATCTGGTGGAACATCTGGCTGTCGCCATCCGGGGGCCACTGCCAGCTCCAGAGCAACGGGTCCGTCACGCTCCGTGAATTCTCGACCGCCGACGGCCCCCAGCTGCCCTCGACCCCCGCCGTGTCCAAGAGCCCTTTCCTGGGCATCTGGTTCTGGGTCGTCCAGACCGACCGTGTCATGTCGGCCTTTCCGCCTCTCGCCTGGCTCTCCTTCGCCATCCTGGGCCTGCTCTACGCCCGAGTCGACCTCGCCCGGCCGTGGAGCCGCCGCACCGTCTTGCTCGGCCACTCGCTCGTCGGGCTCCTGTTCTTCATCTTCTTTGTCCTGACACGGGTTCTTCACTTCGGCAACCTATCCGAGAACTGCCTGCACACGCCCGACCACGACAAGCACCCGGAGCGCAACCCCTACATGGTCTCGGTGCAGGCCTTCCTCTACATCGTCAAGTACCCCCCTGACGTGGCCTTCTGGGCCTTCACCCTGGCGGGCAACTTCTTCCTGCTGGCGCTGTTCGGCGGGCTGCCGGTGCGCATCGCCAAGCGCCTGACGCTGCTGCTCGACTTTGGCAGGGCCGCGCTGTTCTTCTACATCGTGCATCTGTTCCTGGTCTTCATTGTCGGGGCCATCCTGGTGCCGCTGCTGGGCCACGACGTGGGCATCCCGAACGCGAACGACCCCGATAACTCGATGGGCATCGACAATGTGTGGGCGTATCTGGCCATTTGGGGCACGTGTATGCTGCTTCTCTGGCCGGTTACGCGATGGTATAGTCGGTTCAAGAGCACCAAGCCGGCGGATTCCATCTGGCGGTTTTTCTAGCGGTTTCTTAAGCGTAGACATTGTAAAGCAGAATAAGGGAGTTTTGGGTTATTACGTCTTTCGACTAGGAATAGCTGTGGTGTTCTACATACAATATGTACCGGGTGTTTTTACAGAATAGACTACTTCTTAAAGCCATGTCGCTGGAACCAGCCTTGACGATGATTTTCCTCCCACCTCTTCTCCGCCCTCCGCAGCGTCGACGACGCATCCCAGTGATCGCGCTTCTGCGCCAGGTCCCGCGGCGTCCTGCCCTTGTTGTCCTCGAGCGTCGGGTCGGCGCCCCAGTCCCGCAGCACCCGCATTACCTCGCGGCGCTCCTCGTCGCCGTCCTCCGCAGCGCTCGCAGCGTAGTGAAGCGGCGTCCGGCCGTCAGAGGTCCGCGCGTTTGCGTCGGCGTGGCCATCGTCGAGCAGGAACTCGACCGTGGCGGCTGAGGCAAAGCGCGCGGCGAGGTGTAGTGGTGTTCGGCCGCCGGTGGCGCGCGCGCTGCAGTCGGCGTGGTTGTCGAGGAGGAGCATGGCGATGGCGAGGTGATCGCGCTCCACGGCTAGGTGTAGGGGAGTGAGGCCTTGGAGATCGTGGGTCATGGGAGATAGATGGAGGAGTGCCTGCTTAGTGGCCTCTAGGTCGCCGTTCCAAGCAGCATCTAGGAGTGTCCCCTCTTGCTCCTCACGAGATGTAGTTGCCTTTGACGCAGCCCGATCTTTCTTGTCGGTGGTTTGAGCATCTCCACTGTCCGCTGGCTTGTCTGGTTCAGTTGGTGCTTTCCTATCTGCTGGCTTATCTGATTGAGCTGGTGGACTATCCGCTGGCTGGTCTGGCTGATCTGGCGAAGCGGGAGACAACGGGGGATCGTACAGCGCCAGGTCAGTGCCAATGTTGGCCTCTTCGTAGGCCAAGACGGACGGCGACGGGGGCCTGGATGCTCTCCTCTTAGTAGACATTGGTGGCGTTTGGAGTTGTTCAGGAGGCGTGTTTGTGGAACTGGATCCTGGGGTTGGTGGTGTGTTCGGGTTGTCGGTGCTCTTAACCTCTTCAAGCAGCGAAGGCAAAGATGATGATGCTGCTCGTTTCTCGTCTTTGGGCGTTGATGGCCCTGGTTCTGGAATTCTGACAACCCTTAGAGGAGCAGGCGGTGGCATGGTGCCGCCCAATCCCGGAGGAGCCGGCTTCATGAGAGCGCGGCTTGAGGCACATCAGCAGCTGTATCATGTTTGTTCGACGGTGGATGGGGGACTTACGAGTAGATGTTGACCATCAGCGTGCTCAACGTGCCGAGCTCTTTCTGCAGGTTGGCCTCGGCCTCCTTGATCTTGGCCTCCCACTCGTTCTTGTACCGGTACGAGTTGTAGAAGTCCTGCAGGCCCTTCCACACGGTGCCCTCGGTGCCGTCGTTGCCCAGGTCCTGCAGCAGCTCCGTCATCTCGCCGAGGGCCTTGTCAGCGCTCTTGACGGCGGCCTCGATCTGCCGCTTGAGGTTCTGGCCGCTCTCGCCCTCCACCAGGTCCGGCCGCGCCTCGAGGCTGTGCTGGATCTGCGTGATGGTGTCCTTGGCCGTCGTGGCCTTTGCGGACAGGGCCTGGATCTCCTCGGGCGCGCCGTGCAGGTCGTTCAGCCAGTCTGCCCACTCCTTGGCGCTGTCGGCGTGGTCGGTCAGGGCTCTGAGGCCGCCGAAGGTCGCCAGGGCTTGTGGGAGCTTCTCCAGGAAGTCGACTCCGCCAGGGGAAGGCTTTTTGCTGGATTCGCCGGCGGAGGGCTTGGGCTTAGGCTTGGGCTTTTGAGCTGGCTTCTCGGCGGGTTTGTTCACAGAGGCTGCGTCGTGCGGTCTCGGCTTGCGAATGTCCTCTCGTGACCGAGATCTGGGTCTGCCACGAGGAGGTTCTTGTTGCGCATGAGTTGACGGCCTGGCCCCAGCCGGCGACGATGACTTAGACGCTCCGGTCACTGGCGGCCGGCTATCGTAGGACATGCGTCTTCTGTCTTCTGGTCTACGGGGTTCGGTAGAGTATAGCTTCGCGGCGGAGGCCCGTCGAGATGAATGAGCCGAGTCGGTGGGCTGCCCCGGACGTCGCGGGAGGCGGTCAACGGGGTACAGCGGGCGGTTCTCGTCGTCGGCTGAGATGGAGGCATCTCGACGAGACCGTCTGCGCTGGTCTCTCGGATCTCGGAGCGAGGTTGTTCGACGTGTAGGACGAGGCGAGAGAGACTGTCGACGAGGCCGAGAATCCCTCGGTGGATGAGCGCTGGAGGGGCCCTGGTAGTAGTAGTCGTCGTCGCTGCTCGAAACCACCGCACTCCGCCGTCTCCGATCCGTCTCGTGCGACCGGGCTCTCCTCCTCGAGCCTCCAGCCGCTTCCGGTTTGAGCAGGCCGGCGCCGCTGGACGGATCGCCGTAGCTCAGCGGCCGGGGCTTGCGCTGCGGTTCCCTGCGCGACTTTGGGGCGGCGGCCGGGCGTTTGGACCGCGTTGATCGCCGCAGCCTGGATAAGGTCCCGAGCATGATGTTTCTGATATGTACGTTGTGTAACCCTCGGTGGCTTTGGACAAGACAGGGTTGGTCGAGGCACGTCGTGAGGAATGGTTAAATAGGAACTCGCATCGCTGCCGCAGGATGACGCCATGACGGTCATTGTGCAGCCTTAAATGGGCATAACGCATGCGTAGGGGATTCGTCTGAATCCGGGCGCCGTGATCATTGGCCGCATCACGAAGCATGCCCGCGTGTTGTTTGGCGGGGGACAGGCGCAGGCGGCAGCCCCCCTTCTGACGTGTCTGCTGATCCACCAACGCCATTTGAGGTATTTCAGCTGCTCACCAGGACTTGGTGCGAGGGGGGTTTGTCAGCTGAGAGCGAGGAGAGCTGACTGGGCAGTTGCTGTTCCCCGGCGTCTGCTGCCTGGAGACGGAAGTCTGCAGTGTCCAGGCGACTCTAAGTGAGGCCAGCTGTCTCGTTGAAGTTCGAAGGTGTCTCTCTGGGTCTGTCTACACTTTACAGACAAGCTACAGCTAACGGCCGGCCTGGTGGGGTGGTGGCTCCGTTTCGTTAGCGGGATGCCCAGCGTCGATCTTTTTAGCGCCTTGGAACTTGGATGGACCCTGGAGTCCTTGATCTTGACTCAAAGCCCTTGATCCAGTCGTGCCTGGCGTCTAGCACGCATCTGGAGCTTGGAAGTTCCTACTGCAGAGTGCCAAGAACAGCATGAGAGGTAGACACAATATTTGAAAGCCCACACTTCTGTCTTGTCGCGAAATACAACCGCCCGAATTCACAAGTCCGCCACAGCCTCCACTGCCTTGACCACCTTCGCCGGCGACCCAAGCGCAATTGAAAAGTCTGGGACGTCCTTCGTCACCACGCTCCCGGCGCCGATGGTGCATCCCTTCCCGATCGTGATCCCGGGCATGATGATTGTGTTCCCACCGATCCAGCAGTCGTCTCCGATCGTGATATCCTTGGCGTACTCCTCGAGGTTGCGTCGCGACTGCACCGCCGTGTCGTGCGTTGCCGCGAAGAGCGACACGTTGGGCCCGAACAGGACCCTGTTGCCGATCTTGACGATGCTGCAGTCCAGGATGGCAAGGCTGGAATTGTGAGTATCGAAAAGTTCAAGAGGGGAGGGAGGGCGTACTTGAAGTTGCTGTAGAAGCCTTCTCCAATGGAAATGTTGGATCCGTAATCGATGCTTAGCGGCGGCTCGATGAAGGACCCCTTGCCAATCTTGCCCATGATATCCTGCAACATCGCCTCCCGGTCTGCAGTCAGAGACTCCGGCGTGGCATCGTCAGGGAAGTGAGTGTTGTATTTGTTCATCCATTTCCTGGCGCGGAACCGAGCCGTGCTGAGCTCCGGTCCGTACCCGTCGTACCTGAAGCATGTTAGTCGCGAAGAACCGCCTACTAAAGCGACGGACACCATTTTACATCATGCCGGAAATCATCTTTTCGTACTCCTCACACCATGGCACGCCCTGAAGAGTCTTTGCAAACTCAATCAGCTCTGGGTTTTTCTCCTGGCTGGCCATGGTTCCCTGTCACCTTTTCGTGCTATCGTGGAAGCTGCCTGGGACATGAGCGACGAGGGGGACATCTGGGCTTATACATGCGGGCTAAACCCCACTGTGCCGCAAAGATGGGAAATATTCGGCCTCTAATCGGTTGATTGCCGGTTGTTCAACGGCGTCTTCGTGGTTGCTCCGTCGCATGCGAAGCTATTCCTCTTGGCCAAGCCCTCTGATGCTTGTCAAAGTCTTGGAGACGTTCTAGAACAAGCAGCGCGGAAGCGAGAAGTTCCTTGACAATTTCGGAAATATGCTCAATGCACTGTCTCCACCAGGTTTTCTGCCTTGCCCTCTACGGAGTACCGTTGTGTTGGACGCTATCAGTGATCTGACGTCAGCCTCAAGGAAGCGGGAGCGGGACATAACACCAAATACAGCTAGTGCAGCCCTGTGTTAGTGGACGGCGAAGCACGATCTGCAGGTTGTCGAGGCGCAGCTCCCGCGCCTCATCGCATGTTACGGCATCTTTAATTCCAGCCAGTTTCTCTATAAATGCGAGGGAGACCTCATCTTTTATTCTCGGAAATACAAGAATACCAAGAGATCATCCATTAACCCTCACCCATATCGAAACCCTCATTCGCATCTAAACACTCATCCACATCGCATTATGGAGTCACCAGCACAGACGTCCCCAGTGCCCCAGCTGCACCATGATTCGCCATCCAACACCGCCCTCCAAGTCGACTTCTCATGGAAGAAGTTCAAAGCCCTTATCACCGAGAAGGGTGAATCGACCGATCCCGTTTACATCGTCGAATTCCAGACCGTAAAGTCACCAACCATCGTATTCAAATCCGCACCCAACGACACAATCATCGGATCCGGCACCCTCCACCCCATCTCCATCAACGCCGACTTCGAAATCCACAGCCAAAAAGGCACGCTGAAGGCCCTCAAGCGCTTCCAAACAGAATACACCCACCACTCACACGCCTACTCCGACGGCGCAGAACCAGCAACGATGAGATGGACCAGTAACTGTGGCTTCAAGACCTGGGACTTCGTCTGCCTCGACGAGAACGAGTTGCCCGTGGCCAAGTTCTCGGCGAACGCTTGGGCTCTCAAGAAAGTAGGCCTAATCGAGTTCCTGGGGCCCAAAGCCACATCGCAGGCTGCGCGGGACGAAATTGTGGTGACGGGCTTGACCCTATTCTACTGCATGACGCTCCGCTCTACCAGCATTCTTTCCTTCTTCGGCGCTATTTTCGCCCGACCAGGTCCTTTGAAGAAGGACACCGAGCAGCAGACAGGCCCAAAGAACGGCTCCACTGCGACACCCCGAACGAGCGACTCCAGCGATGACGACCCAAAGAATCACTCTGCCCACGCAGTCCCGAAGAGTTCATCTAGCGAGCCTACCCGAAAGAACAAGTCTGGTCCATCAGCAGCACCTCAGAGAGATCTCGCGAAGGAACAGGAAAAGCGGATAGCATCATCAGGCGGTGATCATGCCATGAAGCTGCTCATGGGGAATCTTATCGCTTCATAGAGAAGAGAAGTTGCAGCGAAGAGGGTGTTCATCTGCAGAGCTGGGAGAATAGAAGTATCTGATTAATCAGTATGTTATTGACCAATTGCGTTATATCCTATATTGCTTTTACCTTTTTCACGAATGGAAGTCTATAACTTCATGTCCTGTGTATGCTTCTTTTCGTGACCTAAATGCGTGAGGACGATGAAGATTGGCCATCGCGCTCTGTATAGTTCGTGACAAGAGCCGAGGCGGCACCATCTGGAAATTGATCAGCAACCAAGCAAAGATAGCTCGCTCGCCAGCTGCTACGGATCGATTCTGCGCACTGCTGTGTTTCCCAGGTATGGTATCCTCATCACGCAGGAAGGCGGCGTGAAGGCGAGTATTTTGATTGATACTTGGCCCTAGTTGAAGCCATAGAACCGCCCCTTGTAACCTGGGTCTGTTCCACCGGGGCATCGCTCTGTCTCTACGACAGAGACATCCGCTACAACCAAAACGTCACCAACTCAGAGCATCGGTGAAATCGAAGTAGCTCCGCTACGGGACACAGCTCCAAGTAGTTAGTTTAGTTCCTCAACGATGACGTGTCGAGTCTCAACGACACAGCGTAGAGGACGGAACTAGGCCACGGCAATGCGAAAGTCACTGAAATAGGGAAAGCGGCCGGTCGACCGAAGGCCCGCCGAAGGATCAGAAGCATTATTAAGCTCGGAAGGCGATGTATGATTCCATCCTTTTTACATTGACAGTATCGATTTGTGACTGGGATGAAGAAGTCGGGGAAAATATTGAAGAAACAGTCGGAGTAGCGAGTCAGAGATTATGGTTTGTGTTCGTAATCATGGTCAAACTTAAGCCCGCAGTCAATATTTAGTAGCGTATACTTGGGATCCTAGTTCGCTTTCGTCCGCATTCGGGGTAAGGTGATTGAAGGCATGAACTTAAACGGTGTGAAATTATTACGAACTTGGCATTAGCCCGCTGTGGCTTCATTCCAATGCCATAGCTTCCTTTCGATCTCCCCTGCTAGTCTCGATGACCTGGTGTTAGGAGGGATTAGGGTAGATGGTATGACGTCTATCAAGAGTGATTTGGCGTCTCATACTAGGTCTATGTCTTATCTCGATGCAAGAATGAAGCTAACTATACCAACAGCGCTCCCAACGCCTGGTAAATCTCTGACCGATGATATATATCTATAACGTCTATCCTTTAAGTAATAAAAATCCAATTCAGGGGATGGGGGTGGCAAAGGCTCGACCGAACCAAAAGTAAGCCATCGCCAAGATGGATCTCTTAGCTGTATCCGTTAAACCGGAACTACAAGCCTCTGAGGCCGGTGGGCGGGAGAAAACTTAGACACGCCACTTCTAGGCCTAAATAATTTCTAAAGTAAATATGAGTTTTGAGAGAATTCTTGCCGCCCCTTATCCTAAATGCCTCGGCTACTCTCCTCAATCAGCAAAGTGACATCCCCAATACACATTGACGCGGACGACTGAAAACCAAAATATACACCATTATCACTTCGCAACATATATATAATGGCCTCCCCAACGGGAAAAAGTCGGCAAGTGTCATACCGAGGCCCAGGGCCGATCCCAGTCATGGTGCGCTCTTTTAATACCTATTTTTTCAGCCCCGTCACTAACCACGGCTAATTGCTTCCAGGTCGTTGGATGGGGACTGATTTCTATCGCTGGGGGCCTCCTTCTTGCCCGTCTATACCTACGCCTTAGGATTCAAAAGCGACGAATGATGGTTAGCGATCTCTTCATGATTGCAGCATGGATTTTCTCATGCGCAGACCTCTGCCTCTGCGTCGTCTTGATGAGACTAGGCGCTCTTGCGTCTGGTGTAGGGTCAAACCTAGTAGGGTATAAAAGTCATAACCCCGATAAAATTGAAACTGTGATGAAGGTAAGGTGTCCTTAGCTGTTTCGTAAAAGGAGATTTGAAATTGAGTGTCGCTAATGAAGTATGGTATAGATATTCTGGCTCACCAATGTCCCTTTATTTACGGCCCTCTACCTCAGCAAAGGAGCTCTTCTTGCCATGTTCTTGGGCATATTTCCAGACTTTACGCGGAAAAGGAGAATGTTCTTATGGGCAACTATTGTCTTCGTTGGTCTTGGCTACCTGGCTAGCCTTCTTGCAAGTTTTTTTATTTGCATACCCGTTACGGAGTTTTGGTGCGTGTCGCAAAATTCTTCTTTTCTATGAATTACCGTTGAAGAAAAATTATGACTGACATGAGCAACCGAAATAGGGCCTGGAATTCCCTAACATGCCCCCATTCCAGTAATAGGACCATTTTTCAAATTGCTTGGAGTCTACACTTTGCTGGAGATATTCTTGGTAAGCTGAGTTGCAATTTGCTAGGGAAGGACTAACATGTCTCTGGCAGTCTTCATTCTGCCATGGCTCGTCATCCGCGGTTTGAAGGCTAGCAGGACGATAAAGATTGGAATTTATTGCACATTCCTCCTCGGCATCATTACAATGGCCGTTTCCGCAGTTCGCTTTGCCTTAACTCTAAGTCTTGCAAAAGGAGGGGGAGTCCCGATAAGCGCAGCACGTACGTACATTATTCCGCCCTGCGCAAATGTTAAGAATGTGCTGACCAGCAATGACATCTCCTAGTTTTACTAACCGTCTGCGAGTGCAACCTTACTCTTGTGATTTCTTGCGTACCTTCGCTACGGCCATACTTCAGCCGTGACGGCGAGGCCAATGGGCGCGGCAAAGGCACACAGCCTTCAGATGCGGTGCAGACGATCGGGTCTGCTAGCATTAAGAGGAATGACGATGTTTACCAGGTTAGCGATGGATCACTTATGGGTGACAGGGAGCTGGATTATGCATCTGAAAATGATAGGGAGAGGAGCCACAATATCGTCGCAGAGTTGGCGCAGTCGTCTAGGACATTAGTGGAGGACCTTGCCTGATATTACTTTGCTAGAGACTCCTGTAACAGTCAGTCTACATCTATGAGATAACCCGGTTAAGACAAGGAGCTAGGAATACATTGTTTAACTAAAAGAATATAAAGCATAATCAGCGTATAATAATAATACGTCCTCCTCCTATTTTAGGTGTCAATGAAATTATGAACTAATCTTCGCTTATGCAGGTTATTATAGGGCTACCAGGGCTATAAGCCATCCCACTTAGCAGCTTATAGCTTGGTAATGGCTAGCCGTTCAGTAACTGTCTATGTTTTATGCAATCGCCGTAGCTTGATCTTCTATTCAAGGGGTTCATCCAACTTGACAGTGGAACAACCAAGGTTCGTTGTTAGCATAGCTCACACGTGAGCCCCCGCATACTTCATGCATTCCCCAGATTGTATCAAGTGGACTCAGCAGGGATTAGCGGCAGTTACCACGTTATCAACCAGATATGCACCCCTGTAAGAAAATAAGGCTCGCTCGTTTTTGACTAATCCGAACAACCGGCTTATCCACAGTCACGGTTCAACTGAACACTTGGAAACGTGGTTAGCCAATACTCCGTTGCTTGCTCGTAGGCCCTCTCAAATCAGACCAATGTGGGTATCTAGAAAAGAAGGACAAGCCCTTGTCCAAGCCCTTGACACTAGTTCCGCCGTATGTCCTACTTCTTAATAGTCCTACCAAGCGAGCCTTGCTTAATCATGAACGCTTCTACCGCTGTTATCTAGAACATGCACCCGGATAACTTTGGGTATCCCCGACCCCAAGTCGAACGGCCGGCCCGATGGAGATGGTCCGTTTCCCTTCACCGCTGGGGCTGATATGCTCCGGATCAACTGGTTGGTCTGTTCCCAAGTTCCAGTGCACCCGATTTGGACTTTACGTTTTCTCGTCCGCTGCTTCGTCACAACAGGCCGGGTAGACTTGAAAAATCCAGTCTCCCCGACGAAAAGACGGGGGGATCATTTGTGGAATATATCCTCGAGTACGCGTCCATTTCTTCAAGGCGTAAGACCGTGACTTCTATCATGCCATCTCGGGGACTATTCGGACCCGCAGTGGTTAATTGTTGCCTTTGATCGTACTAGACTATGACCCCGCCCAAGCACGACGAAACAGCTAGCAGGGGTGTATGAACTTGGGAAAGTCCACGAATCATAAATGGAAATGCAACCTCTCATCGAACATTTCTAGATGGCACGAAGGATTGGGGGTTACAGCAGGCTCTGAGGGGCACGGAACAATTAAGTATGCCAGCCCCCTAGGCAGCAATGACATGCCAAGCTAACTTACCAGATGGAGCTGAGCGGAGGCAATCGTCCGTGCCGACTATGCGTGCCAGCTATGGAATATGGTATTAAAATCGCATATAGTAGCCCTGGAAGCTCAGATGAAGGGCTCGTATCTTTCTGTATGAGAAAACTAGACCCTTGGGTAACAATCAACTAATCCAACTTCCGTCTTACCCATTTGGTCTCTTCAACCATGAAAGCCGCCCTTTTCTTTTCGGGCGCCCTTGCGACATTCGTTCGGACAACCGTCGCCGTCACTGGCGCTGCTGAGGGTTTCGCTAAAGGCGTGACTGGTGGCGGCTCTGCTTCTGCCGTGTATCCTACAACCACGGCTGAGCTAGTCTCGTACCTAGGGGACTCTTCGGCCCGCGTCATCTATCTTGACAGAACCTTCGACTTCACTGGAACTGAAGGCACATCGACTGAAACCGGATGCGCTCCTTGGGGAACGGCTTCTGCATGCCAGCTAGCCATCAACAAGGACAGCTGGTGCGATAACTATCAACCCGACGCTCCCAAAGTCAGCGTGTCGTATGATAAGGCCGGCATCCTCGGAATCACAGTCAAGTCGAACAAGTCCCTCATCGGCGTTGGGAGTGCAGGTATTATCAAGGGTAAAGGCCTTCGCCTTGTGAGCGGCGTGAGCAACATCATTATCCAAAACATCCACATTACCAACCTAAACCCAAAATATGTTTGGGGTGGCGATGCCATTACCCTGAATGGCGCTGACATGGTCTGGATCGATCATGTTACGACATCCCTTATCGGCCGTCAGCATATTGTCCTTGGAAGCAGCGCAAGCAACCGGGTGACAATCTCGAATTGCAAGATCGATGGAACCACCTCCTGGTCAGCTACATGCAACGGTTATCACTACTGGGGAGCTTATTTCACTGGTTCAAGCGACGTAAGTTTTAAACTGACCATTCTTCCATGACATCGTCCTAACTATTATTAGTTGATTACATTCAAGAACAACTACGTCTACCACACCTCTGGTCGATCTCCCAAGGTCGCCGGCAACACTCTGCTCCATGCTGTTAACAACTACTGGTATGACAACCCAGGCCATGCTTTTGAGGTTGATTCAGGTGGTATGGTTCTTGCTGAAGGAAACGTCTTTCAAAACGTCGCCGCCCCCATCGAATCAGGATATGCAGGCAAGTTGTTCGGCAGCCCTAGCACTAGCGCCAACGCTGTGTGCTCGACCTACCTGGGTCACACCTGTGAGGTCAATGGGTTTGGAAGCTCTGGCAGTCTCGGTGGAACCGATACCGACTTCTTGGTCAACTTCAGTGGCAAGAACATTGCTAGCGCCTCAACCTACACGGCAGCTAAGGCGGTTCAGAGCACTGCTGGCTTTGGTACTATCTAGAGACGGCTTCAATGGCTAGGTGGTTGCGGTCCATTTATAGTTGCGGTTGTTTAGAAATCGCACTATAAAGGGATCAGGACTGGTGGATACCAAGGCTGCGGCGACGCATGCTGCTTGTTCTATCAGGGCAAGTCAACATTTGTCGAAGGATCGACGTGAGGAGGAGGGAAAGATGGGAGAGCAGCAGTCAAAATTTGGGGATTCTGTGCTCGTTGAGGTGGCAGGGACATTCTCAGAGTCATCTTAGCTTAGTGATCAAAAAAGCTGAGAAATTTTGCTTCCTCGTCATTAATTTAGAGCTCAACTTGTACTTCTCGTATTTGGTGCGCTTACGCCTGATCTGACGGGTTGGGTAAGTATTAGAGGTTCTTCAACGTCAATGCTAGAATAGTAGTTATATCTACATCCATGGATACTATGCTACTTGGCTTAGTTAGCATTCTAAACTTTTACCTGTGAGTTTCTAGCCGCTATGGCTCACCCACTCTTGATGCTTCCATGGACAACTAACGGACTCCGCCCGCAAAGATACTTTTAATTCGCCCCCTTCGCCTACATAGCCAAGCTGTACATTGAGCCTTTAATGAGTAACCTAATCTACAAAAGGTGTAAGAAGCGGCATGATTGAGTGTGGAGATGGCTGGTACGGGAGCAGCAATCACAAACCTAACCCAATTATATCACTCTCGGCTTTGTCATGAGCGGCAGTCGCCCCATCTCAAGTCGGGTAACACGGTGGATGTTGAGCAACTTAGGAAAAGACGCGCCAGCTCGTCAAGCCAGCTCTGGCTCCTAGACATATCTAGCCACATACTCTGACCCACATGGTATCACAAAGACGGCGGAGGCTACAGTTGTGTTGGACAATGGTGAGGAAGGCCGCAGCGATACGGTCATATATGAAAAGTATATCAGAGAGCATCTTGTTTGATAATCTCAGTCGACCTGCCTCGTTTGTATACAATGAGGAGAGACAAGTTATTGTTGCCTAATACTACATTATACTAATAATGCTGCTCATAGTCTTCTCAATCATGTCTGAGCACTCTCGCAGTTATCATCCCTTGGATTCATCCTTATTCGGTGATTTCTTTCAATGAGTTTATGCAATTCACATCATGCCCAGCAGCCCACCAACCTTCTGTACCTGATTAGATGCGTTCGTGTAAATCAGTCTCAGAGCCAACGAACTCGTAGAAATCGACTTGACCTGCTTGCTTATGATTTGATTCCCCGTTCTGTGAGGCACAATGATGAAGAAGAGGTTGGGCCTCACTATGAGTACTACATCCGAACCAGAGGTTTTTCACAGTGCAATCTACCTGTAGAACGGCTGCTCTAGGATAGGCAGTCTTTCTTACATTGTATCAGCCCTGAATGACCGCCAGTATTTGCCAGATTCCTCACCAATGACTGCGACACCCTGACTGAAGGGACAAACTACACGGAGACCTGAGGCAGTTTTGCGTACA
Source organism: Neonectria neomacrospora (assembly GCA_013756995.1). Classification (NCBI taxonomy): domain Eukaryota; kingdom Fungi; phylum Ascomycota; class Sordariomycetes; order Hypocreales; family Nectriaceae; genus Neonectria; species Neonectria neomacrospora. The sequence continues at coordinate 61,812 of JABSTB010000204.1, forward strand.
CTTCTAGGTCTCTGGAGATGCTCTGGAACTGTGTCACATTATCGGCTGTCTCACGACAAGAAGCCCTGGACGGGGACCCAGGGAGCCTGAGCTATTGTCGGTTGGCACATTCTTGCAACTACTGCTGGCGCAACGATCCCCACGTCATGGGCGAAATGGAAATGGGGCTCAAAAATATACAATCTTTACAATCCTCACAGACTAATCATGCAATGCTCTAAGGAACGATCACGGTGGCATCATATCCCCTGATCCTCCCCCATAGAGGGGGTAATTGCTAGTGGTACACCCTGCTTTTCATGGTAATTAACCTCATCTTAGCGTACGTGATTGCCAAAGGATAGGGACGACTTTGAAAACATCGGCATTCTGCAAATGGCCAGGAAGATGGGAGCTTGGAGAGACTCTCGTCGTCATCGGATGTAACAACAATACTGTCCAGTACTTCTTGAATGGAAGCAGCAAAACCGTTCATCCCTTCCCGGGTAAGCAGCTTCCATTTCAGTTAGAGCTCCTAAGGCTACGGTTTATGAATGTGCCTGATGACCGAGAACCCGACCCACAGACTTTCCCCGTTGCGGACAAGGAAGGCCCGGAGTACAGGGAGCACAAGCATACGGAGGTCTACCTTCGTGGAATACGCTAAGATGTGGTACGGCTTACCACCAATTCGACCTATTGCGGGAATTTTGTTTACCGTCCAGCATTACGGGTGCGCATCCAGAGCTGCTGTACAAGAAATGACGGAGTGGACCACAACGACTAACCAAGGGGGGCAACCCTTGTAGGGTGATGCATTCCGGGGTCACTTGCGTGGGGGAATGGAGATGCGTGGAGGCGAGAGAATTGGGAGCTAGGCGGGACAAGGTCCGACGTCCCGGTAGAGGAGCGTGTATTCGCCAATTGGATTGAGAGGATGGCAGAATCTCGGACACTCCCAGGCTAAACCAAGGTAAAACCATGGAGCGGTGAAGCCATGAAGATATTCCCGACGCCTCTCATCCAATGCTTTCACCCCATAATGATGCCCGGTTACCCGACTATCACAACCGACGGGGTGCCTAGGCTTTCCTTGTTTGTGGTACGTTCTTTGGGTGGCACATGATCGGCGTAGACTACTCTCGTGGGTACGAGGATTGCTTTATAATGGATCCTCTATATAAGGTGATGTCCTCATCAAGGTGGCCAGCAAGATGTTGCCCCAACCCTTGTTTCTTCTCAACCCTTTTCCTATATCTTCTACCAAACGTTCATCATGGCTCCAACCGATGTGGACGCAATCCTATCCAAATTGACCCTTGAGGAGAAAGTGCGTCGCTTTAACAATTCTCCCTCAATGCACACCTCATCACTAACCTATTCCCAAGATCTCCCTCCTTGCCGGTCACGATTTCTGGGAGACTGTCCCAATCCCTGACAAGGGTGTTCCTGCACTCAAGGTTGGTAGAACGGAAATCCCATTTACAAGAACCCAAGGGAACATACCTGCTCACAACTCGCAGACTAGCGATGGTCCTAATGGTGCCCGTGGGGCTACCTTTTCAGGCGGCATCACCGCGGCCTGCTTCCCTGCCGCTTGTAGCGTGGCCTCCACCTTTGACGTCGATATCGCTCGTCGCATTGGTGTTGGTCTAGGAGAGGAGACCCTGACCAAGGGAGCGAGATGTCTGCTAGGTCCTACCATGTGTACTCACCGGCATCCTCTCGGTGGCCGCAACTTTGAGAGCTTTTCCGAAGATCCCTTTTTGGCCGGAAAGCTCGCCTCTCAGAATGTTCAGGGTGTCCAGTCAACGGGCGTCTCTGCTACCATCAAGCACTTTGCAGTTAACGAGCAGGAGACCCAGCGCCTATATGTCGATGAGATTGTCAGTGAGCGTGCTCTCCGTGAGATTTACCTAAAGCCTTTTGAGATTACTGTTAAGGAAGCCAACCCTGGTGCTGTCATGACCGCTTACAACAAGGTAAATGGCTACCATGCCGATGAACATCCATTTCTCTTGAAAAAGGTTCTGCGGGGTGACTGGGGCTGGGATGGCCTCGTCATGAGCGACTGGGGCGGCACCAACTCTACAGCTGAATCCCTTGAGGCTGGCCTAGATCTTGAAATGCCTGGCCCCACCCGTTGGAGAAAGGCTGATCAGGTTCTTGGGGCTGTCAAGGCTGGTAAGCTCTCGGAAGAGACTATCAACGACAGGGCTATCCACATCCTGAAGTTCCTGGAGCGTCAGAACTGCTTCAATGACCCTGCTATTCCCGAGGAGAAGGCTGTCAACAAGCCTGAGCATCAGGCTCTGATCCGCGAGGCAGGTGCCAAGGGAATGGTCCTCCTCAAGAACGAAGGCAGTTTGCTGCCCCTCACCAAGGAGAAGGCTCGTGGCAAGAAGATTGCCCTCCTCGGTCTTGCCAAGGAGGCCTTGGCCCACGGCGGCGGGAGTGCGTCTGTCAACAGCCACTACAAGATAACCCCCTGGGAAGGTCTCAACCAAGCCTTCAAGGGTGAGAATGTCGAGTTTACCTATGCCAAGGGTGCTCATACATTCCGCCAAATGCCTCTCATCACTGACCATGTTGTCGGCGCTGACGGAAACGCTGGCTTCACATGGCGAACTTATGATGTTGGCAGCTCTGTACCCGCCAGCGTTACACACGGTCACCCGAGCTCTGAGGTGTCCCTGCTCAGCGGTATGGATGTTGTCAATAAGACGAGCGAGCTCGAGGGCACCTTCACCGCTCCCGAATCCGCCACTTATTACTTCACTCTGACCGGTCTTGGCCCCTCCAAGGTTACTATCGATGGAGAGACTCTGTACGAACAAAAGGATAACAGTTCTGACCCTATGGGCTTCTTGCTGGGCGGAGTCGCTGCTCCTATCGTCAAGTTGGCCCTGGAAGCCGGCAAGCAGTACAAGATTTTTATCACCAGTGCCCCGCCTGCTCCCCAGGAAGGCGAAGACCTCGGTATTCTCGAAGGCAAGACTGGTGTACGCCTGGACCACATGTCAGCAGCTGAGCATGACAAGGATATTCTTACGGAAGCCATCGAACTTGCCAAGTCCGCCGATTACGCTATTGTCTTTACTGGCCATGAGACCTTTTGGGAGACTGAGGGCCAGGACCAGCAGAGCTTTAACCTGCCCAAGGATGGCAGCCAAGACCGCCTCGTTGCTGGCGTTGCCGCCGTCAACCCCAATACTATCGTCGTAAACTCGACTGGCGTGGCCGTTGCTATGCCCTGGCTCGACAAGATCAAGGCCTTGGTTCAAACCTGGTTCCCTGGCCAGGAAGCCGGAAACGCCATCGCTGATATCCTTACCGGTATCCAGAACCCCGAAGGTCATCTGACGGCCACTTTCCCCAAGCGCCTCGAAGACTGCCCTGCCTACGGCAATTTCCCTGGAGAGTACACTGGTCGCCAGCTGACTGTGAAGTATGCTGAAGGCGTCTTCATCGGCTATAGACACTTTGACCGCCTGCCCGCCGATAAGGTCAATTTCCCATTCGGTTTCGGCTTATCCTACACGACGTTTAAATACTCTGATCTCACTGTCAAGGAAACTGCCGCCGATCAATGGACTGTCAGCGTCAACGTCTCCAACACGGGCCCCGCCAAGGGAGCAATCGCGGTGCAGGTTTACGTCGGTAACAGCAAGACATCGCCCGAGAACCCGATCAAGGTGCTCGCCAGCTTCAAAAAGGTTACCCTCGAGCCCAACAGCACCGCATGTGTCGAATTTGTTGTCCATGGCAGAGATGTTTCATTCTGGAGCGAGGAGAAGCAGCAGTGGGTGATTGAAGGCGGGGAGTATAATTTCAGCATCGGCAAGAACGCAGCTGATTTGGTGGCCACCACTGCGGTCAAGGTTGCTGGTCAGACATACGCTCCTTGAGGCTGAACATTTATGTAATTTATGACTCGCATGTAGAAAAACAGCATGCCTTGTTTAAATACTCATATTACTATCTTTGATAGTGATATTTGGCCTATAACAATTTGTTAACTTGGAAAGGCGTCAAATTGGAACTGTAACTCTGCTAGTTCGCTTTGCAGCCAGAGTCAATTTCTTACTGCCAACCGGCTGAACCGTTAGAGAATTTCTGATGTTCTGTCTCCATCAGTTGTAGCAAAAGCTGCTAGGAACGGGAACCCCTCCGCATATGATAGCTAGATTGGTCTGCTCATCCTGGTCAAGCTACCGTCGTTTACCGGAGTCAGGGCTCATGTATTAAAACAACGGCTAAGTTTCTTCCAAATGCAATAAATCAAAGCTAGCTATTATCCCAGGATACAGGCAATACCGTTATTTGAAGTTTATTATATTGGTGTAGGGATTGGGTTGTGTATATCTGGCCTGTTAAGCCTTTAGCCTGTTAAGCGGCTGTGTTGCTATGTCTCACTCTACTAAAAAAAACTATTTCTATGACTATATTGCATACCTTATCCATTTATGTATAACTTAGGGATATTTTGCTAATGGTTGTTATAGATGAGGCGCAACTTCAGGTACTGCTAGATAGGACAAGTCCCTCTATGGGACAAGCCTCCTTCCTAACAGCTTGAGATAAAAAGGGATTATAACTGACAAGGTCAGTCGAAGAAGTTACTAGAGGCATCATCTTAAGCAGTGAATTTAAGAGCTAAATAATCCTACTTTTCAGTCAATTTTGGACATGTTAAATTGACCAAAACAGCCTGCTTCTACCATTTCTTTCAGATTCACGATTGGGGCCGATTTGACAGTCTTTTGGTCCGCTCCTCTTGATACCGCACGACACATTCTGTCTTTGCTTGCAACCGGCCCCTATTTTCTAGGGGTTGGGTGTTTATCTGGTGTCTCCCAAGTCACCCTCACCAGCACAGTAATATGGAAAGTTAAACTTAAACCACCCAGCCTAAGGTTTTAAACCAATAGTAGAGTTAACCAAGGCTGCAGCAAGACCTTTTGGCGTGATTGGCTAGCTAGATCGCGCCAATCTGTATCACTCAGGTTTCATTTCTACTGCGCTTACCTCGGCCATCACCGCATCAACTTGAGCAGCTCCGGAGCAACCCCCGGAACAGTGTCGGAAGAGTGGACGGGGTCGAGGAACACCTAGAAGCTAACGAGATTAGAATGTCGGCTACACAAGGTCAAGTGACGGAGCGCTCGAGGAAATCCAGAGCTTCTTATTACTTAGAGTTGCTCCATTCCATTCCACCCTCCTGCTCAATTAATCCCTCAACAGAGAGATATATCTTCCTCGTCTAGCCCCCATTCCACCCAATCCTCGCAATTCTTATTGCTTCCCAGTACATCAGGGTATCCGTTATGATCAAGCTCTTTGCTGAGAATCAATAATGATCCTATAAGCTTATAATGTCCAAGTTGATCTGTCTTGCGCAATATGAACGGTGACTTCGTTCCGAAAATTATGCAGCAGACGTCTCCTTCTTGCACAGGCTTGGGTGCTAGACCGTAATACCCACGATTTGTTACAATGAACCTTTTGTTGTGTACATCCTCCATTCTCGATGCATGAAAGTTTTCGGCACTGCCATAGGAGGCGTCTCCACGGGAAAGCTCACGTTTCAAAAGCCGCATGTAAGCTGACTGGAGCGCTTCCCACTCCTCGAGTCGTCCACGGTAGATTCCACAACGAAAGATTGTGACAAGAGCTTGCAAACGGGAGCATAAGTAAGGCAATGGGCCTGTCATTGTCGACACGGTCCCCCAGAGCGAGGCGACATCCTCGGCCGTCGTGGAATTCTTGTCAAAGTTCGGAGCAGTGAATGCGACGGTATCTATTAGTATCGCTCGTAGTTCCAAAGTAGTCTGGTCCCGTGACACTGTCATTTTGGGGGACGATGTTTGTGAGATGATGCGTTTTGATGACCTGCTGTAGTTGTCGAGGGTACCCGTATAACTCGAATAGAGACGCATTTCCCACCGCGGTATCCAAGAAGGAAAGGCGCTCTCGAGTGTACTGTCATCATTGTGAACGAAATGCAAGATGTCCAGATTTTGGCTTATTCTCAAATATTCACAAGCAAAGTCGCGATAAACAAGGATATATGGTACGTCGTAACTCGGCTGCAAGGCAGGAAGCAGTTCGTTGGTGTTTGGGAGGCCCAAAAAAGCATAGAGTCTGTCCCTGGGATCGGTAACTCCAAGCCATCTGGCACAATCCAAGAGCTCGAGAAATGTGAGGGGTTGAATCGCACCCCTGGGTCGGAAAGTGACGGCTTCACGGTTTCTTCGAGTATGAAATCCTTCCAGATGTAGATCCGACATCCACAGTTGTTGAATATTCGGAAGCCTGAGTGCCCTCCGAATACACCAGACGTAAGCTTGCACTATTTTCAGCCAGTCGATAGCAGCGTCTGCCCATAGAACGAGTGCACCCCGGCCAAGTGCTGCTTCCTGGACCACCCAGCCCCGTTTGAACCAAGGCTGTTGTAGCAGAACTCCGAAGGATTCCCATCCGCGATGCGAGAGAAGCGGTTCACCCTCTTCGGGTAACGGGAAGCTGTTTGGACCCCATATAAAGTCATCTCGCCCAAAAACGCTCTGAATCATAGAATCGACGTCTGCCACAAGGTCTGCCACAATTGGCGCATGGACATGGCCAGATACGCCTAGGCAGATGAGCGTACAACTTGACCCCTTGTATATTTGCCCCATCAGGGATACTTGATGCCCGCGTTCTTCAGCATCTTCCTGATTGATACAAATCGAATCGACCCAAAGGGTCCGTGGCTTGATTGCAAAGCGGACGTGGCGTAGAGCATCAAACAAGTTTGCCGTAATGCGAATGACCTTGCCATTGCAAGTAATCGACCGATGCCTAACTGTTGTTCCCCAGACGTAAGAGATTGCCTCGAAAGGCGGAAATTCGTTCAGCTTGGCAGTGTAAAGGTTACAGACAAGAGGATCAGTGTCTGAGCTTGCCGGCTGGAGAGTCAGGTATCGAGCGAAGTGACCACCTGGGAGCGATTGATACTCGTAATCAAGCTCCGGTTGTGTATCTTGTGCCTGGGTTATTAGATGGCGTTGTTGTTGCGACATGGCGAGATGGGGATACTGATTTGAGCATGTATAATCTCTTATGAAATGGTGCAAAGCAAGTCAAGATGTTTCATGAGGTATTTCTGCCTGGAGCTGCGGCCTAACCAACAAACTCGGTGATAAGTCGTGCCCAATTACGTCAGCAGCCCTCCTCCTCATACGTTGCTTTGTCCTCTGATCCAACAGTGTCACTCATGTATTCTCCAACCTAAATAATACGAAGCTAGATTTCGAGTTAATACTTCTCTGATTGCTGAGAGCGATTCTTGCAGTAAGCAGCTGGGGAGGAAGCCGCTGGAACAAATTCCCCGGTTCTTGCAACCGTGCCTTTGGTGGGGAAGTCGAGCAAGCGGACGTCAAAGACTTGCTCAGCCACCTTACTTTACATGCAATGGAACTCAAGTACACCCACGAGAAGTCGAGGCCTTCGTTGTTGGGCCTAATTACCACAATCTTGTTCAAGGATTATTGCTTCAACCTGAAGTATAGTCGCCAGTCAGGCGACGAGGCGGACTGGGCTCTCACAATGAGCCTAACTGAGAAGGGTTCTTCTCTCCCGGGCTTTCTTTCCGAAGCAGCTGTTGTGGCTGATACCAACTTTGAATGTCAATTACGCGCAAAAAGAAACATGATAAGTCAACCCTTACTTTGTCTACGTATTGCAAGGTTGGTGAGCTGGTCGTCCAATTTGCTAGGTCGCAAGTCCGCCCAGCGAATATCGGCAAGGACACCAAACCAACTTCGAAAACAATCGCCAGAGTGGCAGTCAACAGCCTTCCGCGTCCACCGCCGTTGCCTTTGCTAGGCCATATTGAGCAGCACTTTTCGGTCAACGTGCGCTGGGCGAGTGGCGATTTATCGATGGATGAAGTCAACACCTTGAATGCTTTGGCGGCATTCGAAAAGCAAAAGTTGTTGTTGTTTGACAACGCCAAGTAAGATGCTGCTTGTGATCAGGGTGTTGGATTCATGTTGCTTGCTGATGGTCAAGTGGTCATTGCCACGAAGCGCAAGAAGACGAAGAAAATCAACGCCCCTTCTAGTAAGGCAGCAACTATCCTAGTTGAAGAGACATCAGAACCTACGTAGATGAAGCCGTTCAAAATATAGCCAACAGCGTCTCGATTCCCAATGTTGGGTTGGATTACGATGTACCGCAGCAGAAGATCAAGGTCAAATTCTCCGCACTTGCAACTCTTGGGCCATTGGACGGCGAACTAATCAACTTCACCATGGGGGTGAGACTACCTTGTTCGAAAGAAGGGGAAGGCATTCGGCTCAGTGACTGGAACAATCTCCCCATTGACATGGATCTAGATGGACTCTCGCTAGGCATGACGGGTTCAACCCTGAACGTAACGGGCTTTTTGCAGCGTATCCATGAGAAGCGAGAGGACATGTTGATTGACGCCTTTGAGGGCGGCATGGAGTAAAGTTCAAGTCGTACGAGCTCACCGCCTTTGGGCCGTACAGAGGCGTATCGACCGGATCTGGGGATGATGGGCTCAATATTGAAGACACCTTACGTCGAGATTCGCGGTATAAGCGGCGGCTTCGGACTTGGTTCAGCTCATACTACCACATGTGACTGAGATTCAAATATTCCCGCTACTCATGGGAGCGACTCCCAACGCAGTTGACACCTTTGCCAAGCTGCGAGGTTCAGACAACAGTCCACGATACATCACCGAAGTCAACGGTGCCCATTGATTTGCGGTGGGTATCTTGGCGACTGCATGCGAGACAGTCGATGATTCTGCCGTCTTGACACTCCCACTTAGTCCGAACATCGCCGATTTGAGTATCGTTGGTACCACATCTGCTCGTTTCCCCCGTGATAAGCCACTCGCGAAGGCACTGGCGTCCGTCAAGCTCATTATCCAGGGCACGATAGACACAGCCCATGGCGTCCTACTCTTTCAGGGACAGATAACAGCCGGTTCATTCCTGCTGTTCAACGATTGTCTGCTTACTGGCTTCGTCGTCGGTGCATGGTTTAGCACGAGTCATCAGGCTAGCGATTGGTGTATCTGTATTGGAAATTGGCACCCGGCATATATTGCTCCGGCGCATTACCCTCCGCCTCCGCCTCGACTCGGCATTTACTGGAAGTGCAGCAAGTAGCTATCCTTGAAGGGGCAGGTATACGCGGCTGTTACCCCAGATGCGCTTATGGGCGGCGTGGCGGTTAGCGTCCTCGTCAGAACGGGATCTTGTGGTGCCAACTTCGATTTCCGGCCTGATTTCATCCTTTGTATGCATCCGCTACACTATGACGCCTGCGTCTACTTGTCGGTTAACCTCTAGTATGAGCTATGATTATGAGGGGTTGCGCAAGAAGTTGGCCATTCCCTTTGGCGCCGAGCTTCATGTCAGCGGACCGCCGTTCGGAGAAGTCGTATAATTCGACTGATGCTTTGTTAGTTTCCACGCCGACTTTAGTAACCAGCAGAGCAAGCCGTAACAGTTGGCACTGAGGGAGTTCATCGATGTGTATCTCAAGAAGAGCAACACTGGCACCGAAACCGACCTGCGCTATCACTCGAGGCTGAAGCTATAGCCTCGAGTAAGGTATCGAATGAGGCACATCATAACCAACGCTGGAATTACTATTCTACAGACTACACCCAGGTGCGGACTGGTTTGCGAGGCTGAACCGACCCTGAGTAAGCCCAGCCTGCCCTTGTCTCAACGTTGTCATGGGGGTGACTAACCGGTAAGCATTACCTAAGGGCTCACTGTTACTGATGCCGGAATAAGGGAGATATATTTTGCCCATAAGCTGGATGAGCCAATATCTGGAAAAAATATATTGCAATATTAAAATAAATGTTATTACGGTTAACGTACTCCACAAGTGGGTCGGTCACCCAAGTGAGTCGGTCAAAAATC